>ML794579.1:164054-194698 GCA_009831015.1 Picea engelmannii
TGTGTGACCAAGGTCATAAAGTTACTTTCGATTCACAAAAGTGTGAGATAAGAAAATAAGGTTCAGGGAAATTGGTCGCTACAACTGCAAGAACTTCAAGCAACATATATGTGTTAAGCGAAATTGGAAATGAAAAGTGTTGTGTAGGAAAGGAAGATGAAAGTTGGTTATGGCACAGAAGAATGGGTCACATGTATTTTGATAACCTTGTCAAAGTCAACAAAAGAGAAGCAGTCAGAGAAATGCCCCAGATCACGAAACCAACCAACACTTTATGCAAGCATTGCCAACAAGGAAAGCAAACAAAGACGAGGTTCAAATCAAAGGAATATTCAACAACAAAACCACCGGAAATTGTGCATACTGATCTAGTTGGACCAACTACAACAAAAGACTTAAAAGGTGAGAGATACTTTATTGATGATTATACAAGAATAACTGCAATTTTCTTTCTCAAGAGCAAATCAGAAGCTTTTAAAAATTTCAAGATCTACAAGAAAATGGTTAAAAATTTAGATTTTTTTTAATTAATAAAAAAAATTAATAAATTTTAGATATTTATAGATTTTTTTTAATTAATAAAAAAAAATTAAAATACTTTTCATTTCAATTTTAAATAAAATACAATTCAAAACTAATACATAAAGTGAAAATAGTAATCACCAAACAAATAAACCTAAATCCAAGCAAAAGCTGAAGTCAAGATGGCTGTTAAATATAATTAATTAATAAAGTCAAGCCAGCGTTGAGTGGTTTGCAAAAGGTAAAGTTAAGATGACAACTAAAAAGATTTAATAAACTCAAGTCAGAGTTAAATGGCTGCTTTTTAAGTAGGAAGAGGCAGAATATGCAGATGTATGTTAGTCAGAATAAATAGGCTTTAACTACGGGATTTTTGGAGTTTTTTTGGCTAGAATTTCTTGATGTAAATTTGGATAAAATTATTAGTTTTTGTTGTTTAAATTGTATTTTTGAATTCATAAATGGATTCAAGTGCTGAAAATGTTTTTAGAGTTTGAATTATACAAACTTAGCCACTCAAATTTGTAGATCCAACTATTCCTCAATAAATTTAGAGTAAAATCAAACCAAAAAAATAGCAGAAAAACTACCAAAATATAAAACATTTAGACTAAACTGATGTGGAATAACTGCCCTTAGATTAAAATTGTCCAACACTAACTTGAAGCTATGCCCTACATCAAGTGCCTTCCTGGCATGACAGACCAAACGGGGTGCCGGATCAGGAATGAACTGCACTGCACTCATTGAAATATCACGAGACAACCGACACCATATTTCTCAATACAGGCTAAGGCAGATCATCCTTGGCTGGGTATAAGGCTCTTCTTCTTTTACACGCAAGGGATCGTGTGACATTTTTTCCCAGCTGCAAAGTTACAGCAATTTTGGGAGGCAGCAACACGGGAAAAGAGGTTAAAAATCACGAACCATGGATGAACAAAAAAGTCACTCCCACACACTCAGTACCTTGATAATTCAGCGAGTGAATAGTACAGTTCCATTCGCCACATGCTGCATGATTGGAAGTCCACAATATCAGAATTAAAAAATGTCAGTTTTGAAATTCACATCGTTTTTTCGTACAAATCTGTCTAAATACACCAACCCATATCTGTTCAAAAGCATGTGAGAGATTTTTTCGACCAAGCGATATTGATAATCACTGCAAGAAAAATATGTTCCCAAAATTTGTCAACCCTTTTGTATGTGCAAAATATTGCGCAAAGGACGGCCATGACGAAAGATTCAGCAAAGCTGCGCCGCCATGACGACCAGAGGATGGCAAACGAACTAGAACAAATGGAGACGGAATCTATCTTTGACTCTTTGCTTTTTTGTTGACATTTGTGTATTCATCATTATTCAAAGTCGAGGATGGCAAACGAACTAGAACAAATGGAGACGGAATCTATCTTTGACTCTTTGCTTTTTTGTTGACATTTGTGTATTCATCATTATTCAAAGTCGACGAAGTGTAAAACAAGTTTTATATCTTATTTGTCAAAGATGGTGTTCATATTTAAGAATATATGTTTTTGGCTAGGAGGAATCAGATATTATATATACTGAGATATTATATATACTGGTTCTTAAATAAAATAATTATTATTAGTTTTTTTTTTTTTTTAAATAGTCCCTGAAGTGTAGATTAGTTGGCAATAAGGTACAATGTTAAAGAGTCCTTCTGAAATAGCTATTTCTGACTTTATAACAAGGTAGAAATAAACCTGAAAATTATAATGATAGTTGTCCAAAAACTCTACAAAACAGGAATACAAGCCAAATAAAAAAGAAGTGATATAAGTTTTTCAAAATTTTAACTTTAAGTGGCTGTTTCTGTTTTCTTCTTCATTGGTAAAATATGTAAATATAACATATGATTTCAGTACATAAAAAAAAATTCCAGGCTGTTTTACTTGTTTCTTGTCCTTAAAATAAATGATAAGAAGAAAAACAAGTCATTAAGTTTTTTCAAAATTTTATGTTTAAGTGGTTGTTTTTGTTTTTCTTTCTCATTGGTAAAATGTGTAATATTACATATCATTTCAACACATTAAAAAAATTAAATTTTAGTTTTTTTTTGTTTTAGTTGTTTGTTTCTCTATTTTTTTATTTGTTTTACTTGTTTGTTTGTAAGTTAAATTCATAGGCGATATGATATGTATAACTTTGTAGACTTTAATAGTCAAATGATTGAGAATAGAAGGTTCCTTATCCCACAAACGAGAGAATCTCATACACCAATTTGATGTCTAGCTTAGCATAACTTTAAAAATAGATTACTATTATTATAATTAATTGTTTATTCAATTCTATATTTTTTATTTATTTTATGGCATAATAATTTTTATTGGCTTTGGCTAAACATTCTACTTTTTGGGTTTTTTTGGCTGAAATTTGATCATGTAAATCTGGACAAAATCACTATTTTATGTTGTTTAAATTACATTTCTGAATGCATAAATTGATTCAGTCTCCCATTATACACTTGGATTATACAAATTTAACCACTCAAATCTACATATCAAAACTACCAAAAAAAAATAAAAAAAAATAGACCCTTTACACTACTACATTTTCATTTTATCATAACATTGCATTAACTCTTTTGATAAGTGCTTTAGATGGACTTATGTGGAGAATATAAAAGTCCATTACTTTAAAATTAAAAGAAAGAAATTTACTGTGAAAAAGTCTATGCATTTGTTACCGCGCCTATCATTTCCTTAGAAACTGTCTTTTCAATGCACCAAAGTCTTTTAGATGCTTCTTCCATTTACACTCTTTTTGTCCCGGTCTCTGCAATGTTCCAAAGTCTTATAGATGCTTCTTCCATTTACGCTCTTTATGGTATAAATATCACAATTATACTGGTCTTATTGCGGCCTTGTGGCCACTCTGTAATGTTGGTGGGTATCGGTGGATATTGACAATGATTAGATCCTGTTGTACCAGCAACAACCAGATGCAATGCATTTACCATGTGGAGAATGGAAATAACAGTGCTTGTGATCGCTTGAAAGAGTACCGCATTAACACGAAAGAGAGAGTATGCTTTTCAACAAATTAAATGAAACAATAACAATTTCCACACATACACAAAAATATGGGGTTCTTGCTCTCTCTGTATCAGAGATGGGTATATATGTTAATCCTTATGTGATCTAGACTCGGTTCATCCTTCATTGATCCCTTTGATTTACTTACCTGATCTTGCATCCTCTCGTACCCAGCGGGCCAAGATCGTGATGCTCAGCCAAGAATGACTTGCCCTCATGACGGACGTGACCTCCTTATAATTAATAGAATGATAAGTGACTGAAAGGTGATCAATTTGGTTTGTGGGCAAGTCATTTTGGCGAAGCAACGCGCTGTCCTTTTCGCGTTGCAGGGATGATCATGGCCAGGAACAATAAGTGATGGAGGTGACTATGTAGATAGAAAGGTTTCATGTATTGATTGATCTGATATTTTGAACTTTTTATTGATATGGAATTTATGTGTGTTTATATAAATATTTCAGAACAGTAAAAAAAAATTGTTACTTGGGATTATTGTTAATAGTATTTACAAAAGATTTTGTCACTTGGGATTGTTGTTAATAGTATTTTCAAATTTTTTTGACTGTAAATGTAAAACTTGATTAAAGATAGATTTTCATGCTAAATATTTTTTAAGAGAATTATTTATTTTTTTGGACAAACTTACTGGGTTGCAGAAGCAATGTCTAGTCATATTGATATTTATGTGATAACGATTCTTGGCTGTAAAATGTTTTCTGGGCCATGGCTGTAAGCTGTATATGATAAAAAAATATTGGCTGTAAAATGTTTTGTGGGCCATCGCTGTAAACTGTATATGATAACGAATCTTGGCTGTAAATTTTTTTCTGGGCCATGGCTGTAAACTGTATCTTTGCTGGCAAATATTAATCTGTACTCTACTCATGCCATTGCATCCGACCCCTCCGTGGTGTAACTGTTTTTAATTTATATTTTGAACAGTGGGTAAATTTGTTACAGATAGAAAAATATGTGGGGCGAAAGAATTACCTTCGTTAAGCAGATGATTATTGGTTTAATGGAACAAAATGAGGGACTGTCAAATATTTGAAAGATATGTAGAAACTTCAAGGCCAAGATCGGGGAGGAAAACATATTCACTAAATAAGTTGAAAGGAAGATGATGCCCATTCTCAGTTTTGGTTTTCATTACGTTGAAAGACATATAACGATGAGAAATGGACATAATTAATGATCTCTAAATTATAAAACTTAATATTCTTGAAGTAATGAATGAAATTTAATATTCATATATTCCTTATTAATGGATGCCACATTTGGCTTGAGTTTCAATTAAAGCAGCACTACATGAAATTTAATATTCACATATTCCTTAATGCTACATTTAGCCCGATTTTCAATTAACGCAGCCGTACACAAGATTGCATTAGCTGACTCCTCAGGCATACTGTGGCCCCTTGGTTTTCCTTAGACCGAAATAAGTCATTGCAGCTTTGCTTTTGCGTTTGATTGCTAACAAGTAATCTTATTTATATGCAGGTGGGTACTGTTCATATTTGCATGAGCAGATGGATGGATAGATCTCGATCGGCTAAACAGCACATCACGCATCACAACAACCGCTAAAAGGACTTCCTATCGTCTCATGATGTCGCTTTGGTAGGTAAGTACCGCTGTTTTTGCATTTCTGGATGGTTTTGTCTGCATTCATTTACTGGCTGCCATTATTTTCATGGGGTTTCTGCTTTTCTGCTCTCAAATTCTAATTTCAAAAACCCTTTGAAAAACAACACGCATGGACGCACATTTTTCAAGGGAAGAAATGGTTTCTGTGGCGACCCCTAAAGATTCGAACTCTGTCCTTGTATGCCACAATACTTATCTAAGTGTCTTGAGGCAGCATTTTCTTTTACATTTACTGCATATCATTGTCTTGCCATACTTGATAGTGGTCTAGTGGTCTGGTATATTAGCAGTTTGTGATAATAAAATTTCTTCCCTAAGGGGCTCGATTTGCTGTGATTTTGTCTGGTTTTTGGAAATTGGACTCATACTTCCAACATCTTTAACCTTAGCAAATATGTTCAAATGGTTCAACTTAAAACATGAATTCTGAAATGGCGTGGTAATGAAAACCCATAGAATGGTGAACACTTCATTTTTTTTTTATGAATACTTTTGCTTGAACGGTGAAGGATTCAATGCTTCATCTGAAAGGTTTTACCGCTAATATGGCGTGGCGCTAACATATGTTTGCTCCAATTAATTTAGATGTAGGAAGAGTTTCTTTCGTTTGTAAATGCGCTGGGACCCGATTTTGAAGATTTGTGATCCTTTCATAGTGAAATGGAGGGCTCGTTGGAGATTGGAAGCGGTTGGCAGAGCCCTCTAAATTCGCATACTTCCGATATTTCGCATACTGACACCACAAACGACGACTGGGCGAGCCCCAGAATTTCATTCTCTCAATCTTCCGCAGACAGACAGGATTTCACCGGAGAAACTAAAAAGAAAGGAGGTGCAAGATGTTAATTGCGACCTAAACTCTGAGTTTTGTGTTATAAGTAATAACTAGCACATTATAAAGGTTGTTATATAAATTTATAGTTAATATTAATATTTTTATAATAAATAGGTAAGATCAAGATGATAGTTAGGGTTTCAAATTATGGTTAAGGTTGTTAGGGTTTTATTTTATAATTTTATATATGTTGAATTTTCCAATTTTCTTTTGAAAAATAAAAATATAAAAAATAAATAAAAAATTAAACATATATGAAATTTTAAAGATATATAAAATTTTAATTTAAAATCTTAATTACCTTAAACCAAATCTTACTTATTTATTATAAAAATAATTAATACTAGAACAACAACTTAAGTTGTGGTTGATGAACTTCATTAGGTCGCTTCAGATTCAAGAGTGGCTGATGAATCTAAGAGTCACCGGCTTCAGATTCAAGAGTCGGCTGCTTCATATTTATAAATATATCTCCAAAATACAAATTTATAAATATATCTCCAAAATAAAACAGGTACATGCAACAAATGTGGAATTCAAGACCCTGCAGCTTCAGATTCATAAATATATTCCCAAAATAAAACACTTACTGCAACAATATGACACTTTAATCCTGGTTAATTAGGTAAACTTGGCAATCACTGTTAGAGCAGTAAATTATTAATCATATTAATAATTTCAAATTAAATTTCATAAATGATTTGAGAAGACGACTAAGAATATGCCAGCATCTTCAATTAATAAATTAATAAATGCAAGGAAGTTATCATTTATTGATTTAATAAACAATCCATATATATCAACTATGTTTATAAAGTGGCTATAATAATATATCTACTGCTGTATAGGTTTTTGTTTTTCCATTAAACATAGATAATTAGTCGTGTGTTTTTCAAATAAACATGGATAATTTGTCATGTGTTTTTCCAAAGCTAACAAAATTTAGGTGTTATTCTCTTTTCCCTGTGGCCTTTTGACTGTTAAAAGTAGAGTGAATAATTCTTCAATCTAATTCTTTAGTCCCCCACATAATTAATGTAGCGTGAATAAGGCTTTGATTTTGAATATATGGATGTAACAAGGAACGTGGCCATCGAATGAAATATGAGCACTTGGGATTGAATAAAGCTTGTAGAAATCTCTCTGTAAATGTTATGAATGGGAAGATGGATGTGTATTTTTTTGGAACAGATTTCGTTTCGCTGCCATATAATACTGAACCAGATCCCACGGTGGTTGGGAAGAGATGTCAGAATGGGATTAAATCCTTGCTTAATTATATCTCCAACATGAAAGGCGCTGTGGTTAGAGTTGAGAGGCAAGTCGAGGGGAGATATTGAGGAGATGCTTTGAGATTGCAAAGAGGTGAACAAAAGAGTTGAGAAGCAAGTCAAGTGAAAAGATTGGGGAGATGCTTTGAGATTGCAAAGCTGTGAATAAAAGTTTACAAGACTTAAAAGAAGGAAGAACCCGCAAGGGGAAGTTGCGCGAAGTAAGGAGACTGCATCAACAATTGCAATATGGCAGGGAGAACATCAATTCCCGTGAGAAGAGACTGGGGCTTTCAGATTGCAAAGAGATGACCAAAAGTTTGCAAGAGAGTTATACAAGGAAGAATCTGCAAGGGAAAGCTGCGCGAAGTAAGGAGACTGCATTAACCATTGCAATATGACAGGGAGAGCAAATGTTGATGCTACTGACATAGACAGACGTTCATGTTGATGCGTGCAAGGTTGTATACTATGCATGGTTGAAATTCGTATTTGATGCCATCAAAGAGGAACTACAACATAAATGAATGGAGAGAGCTCCGATTAACGAGAGCATATATCCAGCAGACTATATTGAGAAGGTAAATTCAGAATTGAAGAATGATGCAGGTCCATTGAGAGTATGGTTACAAGGAAGTTAGAAAAACTCAAGATAATGATTGATGATGGAGGGGAAGTAAAAAGTAGATGTTTAAATACATATAATAGAATAATGGTTGATGAACTATACACTAAAAAAGTTTAACTAGAAAACCCATATTGATATAATTATAGCCAACTATATTTATGGATGGATGGTAGTTTAACTAGAAAACCCATATTGATACAATTCATAGCCAACCATATTTATGAATGGATCGTACTGGTAATTTTCTTATATGAACTTAAAAAATGGTAATGAAGATGAAAACAAAATACCAAAAAATGAAGATGAAAACAAATTCATAGCCAACCATATTTATGAATGGATCGTACTGGTAATTTTCTTATATGAACTTAAAAAATGGTAATGAAGATGAAAACAAAATACCAAAAAATGAAGATGAAAACAAAATACCAAAGGAACTGCTATCTCAAATATTAATTAAGTGAAATAGAGAAATAAAAATGGATCTCAAGTATATTTGAGAAATTATGATGGAATAACTCCTTATAATCAGGGATAATGTTTAAATAATATAATGGAATTCTAATAACATAGACTAATTCTAGAAGTCTAAATCATAATGAGATATTATTGGAAAGATACTTATGTAACTAGCACAATCACTTAAGTTGTGGTTGATGAATGTCGATAGGTCACTTCTGATTCAAGAGTTGACTGCTTCATATTCAAGAGTGGGTGATGAATCTAAGAGTCGGATGCTTCAGATTCAAGAGAGTTGAATGCTTCAGATTCAAGAGTCTGTTGCTTCAGATTTATAAATATATCTCCAAAATAAAACGCGTACATGCAACAAATGTGGAATTCAAGACTCTGCCTCTTCCGATTCATAAATATATTCCCAAAATAAAACACGTACTGCAACAATATGACACTTTAATCCTCGTTAATTAGGTAAACTTGGCAATCACTCGTTAGGGTAGTAATTTATTAATCATATTAAGTAAATGTGAAAAAGTAGATAAGTAAACGTAAGCATTTATAAATGCAAGAAAGTTATCAATATTAAATTTCATTCATTGATTTGAGAGGACGACTAAGAATATGCCAGCATCTTCAATTGTAGGCCCTCGGATTAGAATTTTAGATTAAAAAGTGATTAATTATGCACTTATACGCCTTTGGTGTAACTAGAAAACACATATTAATACAATTGATAACCAACTATATTTATAGATGGATGGTAATGGTAATTTTTTTATATGAACTTAAAAAATGTTAACGAATGAAGATGAAAACAAAATACCAAAAAAACTGCTATCTCAAATATTAATTAAGTGAAATAGAGAAACAAAAATGGATCACAAGTATATTTCAGAAATTATGATGGAATAACTCCTCCTTATAATCAGGAATAATGTTTAAATAATATAATGGAATTCTAATAATATAGACTAATTCTAGAAGTCTAAATCATAACGAGATGATATTGGGAAGATACTTATGTAAATAGTTATGCATTTTGTTTGAAAACATCTAATTTTGACATAGATAATTGTATAAAAAATTACCATTTCTATCATAGAAATTGAAAATGGTTCATATACTCCCCATGTCCCTTGCTTTGTATAGTATATATACATGTCTTTATTTGTTCATGCCAGCAATGATTTCATTATGTGGTATCAGAGCCAGCGTAAGATAAGTTCCGAGCGTAAGAGACTTCACCTTACGTTGCTGACACAAAGGTGGTGGAGAAGCATCGAGGGCCAATTTTCCTGCGATTTCTACAACTGCATGTGGCGGATCTCTTGCCTAAACTCAGCACCAATTTGTTGACGTCTCTGCATCCAGGAAACCAAAGTCAGGAATGTGGAGGTTAATGGAGTGGCATTTTAATTCCGGATTCATCATAGACATGGAACAGTTTTTTATGTTGGAGAGACAGCTGGGAGAATCAACGATCACAATGATGTAGATATTGGCTCTGATAAGAAAGCTGGTTTGATGTTTCCTTTGCCTGAAGATTTTTTCGCTCTAGAAGCTTGAGAGTTGTCTTTCACTCTTTGTTTGATATTGCACAATTTGGACCTAGAGATGCGATCATGACCATTTGAGTTAACATCTTGATAATGTTGATCTTAGTTTCACTAAATTAAGAATCATTGGCATGTCGCCATCGTGAAGAATACTGTAAGATTTTCATCTCTATTACGGATACAATTTAAGCGAGTAAAGATGTCATTGGAGGTACCAGAGGAAAGAAAATCGAAAAGTGATTTGTTGCAGCCACAGTCCATTGGAGGAAAAAGCCAGAGGAAACATGTCAGTCAGTTACTGTGTAAGAATGAGAAGTGAAAAAGATTGCACAAAGCAACAACAACGATTTATGTGTTGGAGAGAGAATAGACTTCAGTTCAAAAGAAGGCGAATGGCTAATGATTATCTTTGTACCAAATCAAGAAGAAAACAACTCTGAAATCATAGGAGACTCGATATGTGTTTTTACAATTTGAATGAGATCATGTGGATAAATTTCAGAGACGCTATGTAGGCTTTGCCAGATCTTTCGGTCCTTTGCTGCCAGTTTCTTTCTTTCATGCCCAATTTCTGACCACTCGAACAGCTCGATTGGCCGCAGTGGAGTTATGTTAAATATAATGTAACCTCAACAGTCTGACTGTACACTGCAAGCTGTATTGGACAGTTGTACTTTCTAATTTTGTCTTGCTTGAGCATATTTAGCTCAACCATCTTGCATTGTAACAAGTTCAGTACTTCTTCATACATTTCAATATACTGTTTTCTGTTCTATTATTTTCTTTCTGCATTTCTCTTTGCTTCACAATTTATCATGGTATCAGAGCTTCAGCAATAAGCCTCTTCACACAGTCGGGAGAGCAACACGATCCTCACAGCGCAGAGCTTACACGCATCTTGAGAGAACGCGACACAGACTTTTCACAAGGTTTGGAAAGATGTCTGCAATACTCTTTAAAGATCGCCGTAAGAAGTTTGCGGAGGAAGCAGAGCGTACAACGCTCGAAACATCCTGGACGAAGAGAACGCATAAGAAGAAACAATAAAGATTCTTGTAATTTTTCAAGAATCGTCAAAGATTGACACAGAAGAGCTGCAGAACAAAAGAATGTTTAAAGAACTTGAAGATTTCGCTTAAATTCGTTAAAGATTCATGCAAAAGGAAGAATCGTTTAAAGATTCTTGGAAATCGCTCAAATCTGTCAAAGATTGTAGCAGATAACGAAGAAGTCGTGAAATTCTTTCAAATCTTTGAAAGATTCACGAATCTTTCTTCCATAGGTGTAAAGAATGCGTCTCAGATGCAGGAAACAACCACTGAGGCCGTAAGATTCATCTTGCGAATGGATCTGAGGAGGGAAACCAGTTCAGAAGGGACGAGGAGAGCACGGAAAAGGCGAAAGCATTTCAGCCGTCAGATCTTAGGCAAAGGCCTGACAGTCGTTAGATCAGCAAGAAGGTGCACGACGGTTAGTCGTTTGGAGCGCACCAAAGAATTTTTGACTTGTGAAATCCCGACGTTATCTTGACCGCCCATCAAGAAACACGTGGCGAGATCTCAGCACTTCGTGACTCACAAGGTGTAAGGACAGAAGACTACCGTGAGAATTCACGAATCGCGAAATCACGAGTCATTCTGGATCATTGATCGAGAAAGATCGTGAGCCGTCGATCTTCTCTCATCGCAAAATCTGTAATCGCGAGTTGGACGCGCAAAAGATTGCACTCCAAAACTCCGATACGCAATATCGCAAAATCCCGAGAGGACCTGTGAGCCTTCCATCTCAAAGGACAGGTAGCAACAGATCAACGCATCGTCACATCGACATTCGGGGTTTCAAGTTGTGAAAGAAAATTGTCATCGCAACTCGTGAAATCGCGATACGCGATATAGCGATAAGATCTCAGCCGTCCGTTTGTCCGGACACGTGGCGAACATCGTAGCGCTCGTCGGCGTTTCGACAATCGCGGTTTCAAGTTGACAGAAATTTGGAGCATCGCAAGTCGCGATATCCCGAGGTTGAATCAGGACCGTCCATCCTTCAAGGATGCGTGGCGTAAATCCGAAGGCTCGGGAACAGTCCCGAAAAGGAAAATCCCATCGGCATATCGGGATTCAGCGTTTCGCGAATCCTGAGGACAAGAAACACGAGCACTTCAAAACTCCGAATTCCGAAATCCCGACAGGAGGTAAACTCCGTCGTGGGGCCGAGCTGACGTCATCTCATCAAAATCATGGGATCGGAAATCTCCACAGTGAAATCCCCGATGCAGATCTGAGCCGTCCATCTGTTGAGGACGCGTGGCAGAGATCGAGGCTTTCGGAAAAATCCCGATAAGCAAGTTCATCGGCTTTACGGGATTCGGCAAATCACGGATCCAGGAGGCGAGAAGTCCGGAACAAAACAAATCGCGAAATCGCGAGAAGGGATTAGGTCCATCCATCATAGGAGGACGCGTGTCGTAGATCGAAGCAATCGGGAAAAGTCTCGAAAGGACAGCGCCATCGATAAATCAGAGATCGGGGAATCGAGGAGACAGAAGAGCTCGACATCAGAACTCGTGAAATCTCGATTCGCGATATCCCGATAAGATCTGGATCGTCAGATGACAGCACGATCTGGACCGTTGAAAAGTCCAAAGGCGAATTTTTGCGTTTCGGCATTTTGAAAGGCAAGCAACGGGAAAAGCCCGTAGCGCTTTAAAAGTAAGGCGCGTTGTCACATTACAAGGAGACCAAGGGCCGATTCAAGCCCGATAACCTCTCATCGGCCATCGGAAAATCGACGTTTCACCGATTGGAGGTAAATATAAAATTTTCCTCTATACTTCTACAAAAAAAAATTTAAATTCAAAAATCATGGCGTCGTCTAGCAATCTAGGCCCAACTCAGGGTCCGATTCTTCTGGGTAAGAATTACGAATTTTGGTCTCCTCGAATGAGGTCATTCTTGCAAGCACAAGAGTGTTGGGAACCAGTGGATCTCAGATATGTGGAACCAGATCCAGCCGCCCTCACTGCCATGAAAAATGCGCAGAGAATTGCTCAGGCAACTCTGAGGACCAAAGAAAACAAAGAGAAATTTTGGATTCAGAACTTTGTGGATGATTCTATTTTTTCGAAAATCACAGGCGCTGGTACTTCCAAACAGGCCTGGGATATCCTTAAATCATCCTACCAAGGAAATGACAAGGTAAAAACAGTTAAACTGCATACCTTGTGGACACAATTCCAGACTCTAAGGATGATAGAGTCCAAAACAGTGGATCAGTTCATGACCAGAGTCATGGGAATCGTGAACCAGATCAGACTGATTGGTGAAACCATCACTGATCAACGCATTGTTAAGAAAATTCTCAGGAGTCTACCTAAGAAATTTGAAATGGTCGTAACAGCCATCCTTGAATCCAAGGATCTGTCAAGATTCTCCACAGATGAACTAATTGGTTCTCTGGTGACACATGAGACAAGACTCCATCTTACAGATGAGTCAATCTCAAATGCATTCAAAACTCAATTCTCCTTCAGCAAAGGGAGAGGCAGAGGAAGAAGAAGAGGTTACCAAAGAAGAGGGAGAAATCAAAATAACTCTCATTCCACTGGAGGTAACAAACAACAACATCATAATCAAAATTTCCAAGGTCAAAGACAACAACAACAAAATCAACATCAGAATTTCTAGCCTCAAAGAGGCAGAGGGAGAAGGTCAAATGACAAAACAAGCATACAATGTTATTACTGCAACAAGTATGGGCACTATGAATCTGAATGTAGGAAGAAGCAGGCAGAGCCCATGTGTCAAATCATATGGGAGACACCTCAAGAGGTATGTTTCTCTCATGCCACAAAACTGAACAACAACCTAAAGATCTTTGGTTGCTGGACAGTGGATGCAACAATCACATGACAGGTAACAAAGAATTACTTTCATGCCTTGATTCTTCAATCTCATCTAATATTACTCTTGGAAATGATCATTTAGTCAAAGTTCAAGGAAACAGAATTGTTCCTATACTTACTAAACATAATGTAAAGAAAGACATAAACAATGTCTATCATGTTCCAGACATGAAACATAATTTGTTAAGTGTAGGACATCTCATTGAAAAAGGATATAAGGTACTTTTTGAGGGAGCATCTTGCAAAATCTATGATAGAAAACCCAATAGAAAATTGATTTCTGAAATCTATATGACTCCAAATATGATGTTTCCCCTTACCCTCAAAACTGCCAATCTGAGTCAACCTTATGCACAGAGTGCATCAACCCTGAATGAAACAATGGTTTAGTGGTTGGACAATCGATCTGCTAGGATCAATCGTTTATGTCTTCTTTGGCAGCCAATTTTTAGCGTTTTCATTTGGAGTCTCATGAAGCCTTAAAGGCTAAATTTGCAGAGGCGATGGAGGTTGTCTAGAGGCAATGGAGGTTCTACATAATGTGGCACAAGCTTGCAACGTTATCAGGCTGAGCATTTTGCAGCGTTATATTTGAATGAGACTCTCGTGTGTAATATCGTGGCGGTTGTACCATATCTCTCTGGTTGAGCGAAACATTCTATGATGCAGGTTGAATTGTAGTAGGATCACGGTCCCGTATGAGTATAGGAGGAGATTTGTCAAAGGAAACATTAAAGGAGAAATGAAATGTCCTCCTATCACTGGGCGGTTGATTTATGTCTATTATTAGAAGGTTGAAGGAGGAACTGTAAGCATTACATAGTTGTCTCTGCAATTTAGAATGGAGAAAGGGAAGCAGATCCAATATCTCTCACCATTGTACTGCCAAAAATTTGATGTATCTCTCACAATTGTACTGCAAAAAAAATTCTACCTAGAAATTCTGTAGAGAGTTGGAAATAACAACCATCTGTAATCATAAAACAGTGGAACCCTGAAGGAGGAAGGGACGAATTTCTTACAGTTGCAGCTGTATGAACTCACACACAAACACCAGAATAAAAGACATTGAACTCACACACAAACACCAGAATACAAGACACAAGAACTGCAGCTCTAAAACTTAATGATGCCCTTCATTGCTTGTGGAGTGACAGTTAAATACACTGATTTTAGTAATAATAGAGCTCAGTTTTTCTGGAGCTTTTTTGACTAATTACAACGAGTAACAATTCTTGAAGGATGCAAGGGAATGCTTCAGAAAACAATGAACTACATGAGTTTCAACACTGTGTAACTGCACCTCAGGTGTTTCAGTAACGGGTTTCAACAAGTGTTTCAGCAAATAATAAAAATATAATGCAACACAAAACTTGATTGAATCACTCATGCATCATACACAAAGATTGATACTCTGTTCTACAACAATCTTTTCAACATGTGTTTCAAGAGATTGTAAAATGACTTTACATCAAAACAAAGTTAAAACATAAACATGCCAATTAGAACATCATACTAGAAGCTCATGTTACAATACCAAAATAACTTTACTGAGTCATTCCCTCCCATAGAAAATTCACCCAGCACTTATGTACTAAAAACTCAACAACATTTTACAGCAAAACATTGCACACTATAAGGATTTAACTAAAGTTTTCAAATAGTAAACAAGTATGCATGCTACAACAAAATAAATTAGTTTGTAACAAAATATGAACATTATGATGAGTTTACAAACTCACATTCAAACATAAACAAAGTACAAAATCTTATGTTAACACTCTTCAGAACTCTCTCAATTTATATTTCTTCTCTTTTGTCTACATATCTATGCATATCAAAATATGAATTGCATAAGATGTATATATACTGATACAATTAGTTGGTTAGTTTGCCCCTTCTTTGTACTTAAGTCAAATTTGGATTTTCGAGAACATTAATGGTTCATTTCCCCTTTGAAATTCCATTAGCCAAAAATGAAACGGGCTGTGATAATTCTTCGATCATTAAATTAATTTATGGGCCGTGGTAACTCTTCAAAATTCGATGGAGTGAGATCGGTGGAATGACTAATTTTCTCACATTTTCCCCCTTAATCATTTCACCAAAAAAAACTCTGCAATATTATTATAGTTCACAAACCCCAATGTTCTTTCTGTGAATTTCAAATAATTCCTTTGCTAAGGACCTTGTAAACATGTATGCGAACTGATATTCAAATTTGCAAAACTCTACAGAAATTTCATCGTTGCTTATCAACTCTTGAATAAAGTGATATTTTATATCAATATGCTTAGTTTTCTTTTGGAAAACATCATCATGTGATAGATAAAATGATATTTTGGATCAATATGCTTAGTTTTCTTTTGGAAAACATCATTATGTGATAGAGTAATGACTGATTTATTATCACAAAAAATATGAGTTGGTTCTTGTTGTTCATGTAACAACTTAATCATAATCCTTCTCATCCACACAATCTAACATGAGATGATAAATTCACAATGGGTTGCTTCTTTGAAGCCCATTCTACAACTCATGATCCAAAACAAAACACATATCTTGATGTGCTCTTCGTGTATAGGTGCTCTTCGGAGTCTCCATAAATCTAGAAATCAGACTTAAAACAAACATAATATTAGGGTCCAATACATAAGACTTCCAATCAGTCTTTTATACAAAGTTGGATCAACAAATGAACCCTCATCATTCTTACTGAGTTTTTTTCCAGTTGCAATTGGTGTTACAATTGGTTTACAATTCACCATCCTAAACCTTTTCAATATGTGTCTTTCTTACTTAGTTTGACAGATACAAATACCATCTTCACATTGATTTACTTCAATTCCTAGAAAATACTTCATCATTCATAAATCAGTCATTTCAAACTTAGTTTTCGTCGCTGTCTTAAAATCATCTACTAAAAGATTTCCAGTGAAAATCAAATCATCAACATATAAGCACACAATCAAGAGTTTACCTTCATGATTTACCTTTGTATACAGAGTTGGAGCACTTGGACTCCTCTCACTGTTCATGTATTCATCAATTATGTTGTACCATACTTTGGGTGTTTGTTTCAATCCATACATTGCTTTCTTTAACCTACAGACCTTACCTTCATTTCCATTAGTCTCATATCTTGGAGGTTATTTCACATAAACCTCTTCTTCCAAAGAACCATTTAAAAATGGAGATTTTACATCCATTTGGTACATGCACCATTTATTATGACCATCAATGGATAACACCATTCTTACTGTATCAAGCCTGGCTAAAGGTGAAAAAGTTTCATTATAATCAATACCGGGTTGTTGACTAAACGCTAAGATACAAACCTTGCTTTGTGCTTCTCAACTTCACCTTCAACATTTAACTTAGTCTTGTAAATTCATTTAACACCTATACAATTTTTATCTTCAAACAAATCTACAATTTCCCAAGTATTATTCCTCTCTATGGAATCAATTTCCTCATTCATAGCTTCTACCTAAACTTTTTTCTTAACAACATCATCAAAATTTATAGGATAATATGCAATTAATGCAAAATTTGAAACTTGATCTACTTCATCATTTTGCTCATATAATTCTTTTAAACTTCTAGTCTCCTGACCTCTAATTTTGTTTCTTAATGAAGCTAAAGTAGGATTTGATTCATCACTTACCTCTTATCCTATTTACTATCTACCATGACCTGATGGCTCACTACACTCATATGTTCTGGGCGTTCTTAGTTGTGATGGCATGACTCCTGGTGATTTTATTACATGAGTTCTTGTTGCAAGTACATGTGACTGTGGAATCAACTATCCACCATGTATGGCCTTTTCATCTCCATGATCATCTTCATGAGATATTTCACCTCCCCTTGAAACATTTTTATCAATGCTACCATCCCAAGCCTCTTCTTCCTTGAACTCAACATCTCTGCCGATAACATACCTCTTGGTGATGGGATTATAGAGTATATATTCCTTAGACTTCTCACTACATCCAACAAAAAAAAAAATCTCACGTTTGTCATCAAACTTTCTCCTCATCTCTTCAGGTACATGTGCATGAGCTATACACCCGAAAATCCTCAAATGGGAACTCCAAGATTCTTGGGGAACTTGGTTCTTTGCACTATTAGTCAAACTTTTGTTTAGAATATATACTGAACAAACAACTCCATCGCCCCAATATTCATTTGGAAGATTCTTCTCCTTCAACATACTTTGAGATATATTCATAATGGTTCTATGCTTTCTTTCATCTACTCCATTCTACTATGTTGTATAACGAGTAGTAAACTATCTATTTATTCCATGATACTCACAACACTCCATGAAATATATTAGCATATACTCACCTCCTCTGTATGATCTCAATACTTCAATATATTTTCCACTCTCCTTCTCAACCATAACTTTAAACCTTTTAAATATTTCAAAAGCTTTAGACTTCTTCTTCAACAAATAAACCAAATTTTTTCGACTGAAATCTTCAATAAAATTCATGAAATAGAAATTACTAGTCAATGAAAATGTTTGCATCGGTCCAAATAAATCTATGTGAACAAGTTCCAATGGAGATTTAGCCATGTACGAAACTCCAGAAATAAATTTATCCATGTGATACTTTGCAAGTATGCAACTCTCACATGAGCTTTTTGGTTGTTTAATACTAGGCAACCCCTTCACCATTTGCTTCTTCTGCAACAGATCTAAACCTCCAAAATGTAAACTACAATATCTCAAATTCCATAACCATGACTCATCCAAACCTTTAGCTTTATAAGAATTCAAAGATTCAGTCAAATCATTTCTCATAATAAGTGGAAACATTCTATTCTTTGTCATGTCTACTCTGGAAATCAACAACTTACTTGGATGCTTATCATAAATTGTACATACCTTATTATCATCTATTTTTCTTATTTCATCATTCTTTGTATAAACATGAATCACACCTTTTCCATTAACTCTTACCTTACTGTCATTACCCAACTTTACGTGTGACTGAATATTGGTATCTAAATTGAAAAATAGGATTTTATTAAACATGGATAATTAGTCATGTGTTTTTTGCAAAGCTAACAAAATTTAGGTGTTATTCTCTTTTCCCCTTTGGCCTTTTGACTGTTAGAAGTAGAGTGAATAATTCTTCAATCTAATTCTTTAGTCCCCTACATAATTAATGTAGCGTGAATAAGGCTTTGATTTTGAATATATGGATGCAACAAGGAACGTGGCCATCGAATGAAATATGAGCACTTGGGATTGAATAAAGCTTGTAGAAATCTCTCTGTAAATGTTATGAATGGGAAGATGGATGTGTATTTTTTTAGAACAGATTTCGTTTCGCTGCCATATAATACTGAACCAGATCCCACGGTGGTTGGGAGGAGATGTCAGAATGGGATTAAATCCTTGCTTAATGATATCTCCAACATGAAAGGCGCTGTGGTTAGAGTTGAGAGGCAAGTCGAGTAGAGAGATTGGGGAGATGCTTTGAGATTGCAAAGAGGTGAACAAAAGAGTTGAGAGGCAAGTCAAGTGAAGAGATTGGGGAGATGCTTTGAGATTGCAAAGCTGTGAATAAAAGTTTGCAAGACTTAAAGAAGGAAGAACCTGCAAGGGGAAGTTGCGCGAAGTAAGGAGACTGCATCAACAATTGCAATATGGCAGGGAGAACATCAATTCCCCTGAGAAGAGACTGGGGCTTTCAGATTTCAAAGAGTTGACCAAAAGTTTGCAAGAGAGTTATACAAGGGCTTTCAGATTTCAAAGAGATGACCAAAAGTTTGCAAGAGAGTTATACAAGGAAGAAAGCTGCGCGAAGTAAGGAGACTACATTAGCAATTGCAATATGACAGGGAGAGCAAATGTTGATGCTACTGACATAGACGGACGTTCATGTTGATGCGTGCAAGGTTGTATACTATGCATGGTTGAAATTCGTATTTGATGCCATCAAAGAGGAACTACAACATAAATGAATGGAGAGAGCTCCGATTAACGAGAGCATATATCCAGCAGACTATATTGAGAAGGTAAAGACATAATTGAAAAATGATGCAGGTCCATTGAGAGTATGGTTAGAGGGAAGTTAAAAAAACTCAAGATAATGATTGATGATGGAGGGGAAGTAAAGAGTAGATGTTTAAATACATATAATAGAAGAATGGTTGATGAACTATACACTAAAAAAGTTTAACTAGAAAACCCATATTGATACCATTGATAGCCAACTATATTTATGGATGGATGGTAGTTTAACTAGAAAAGCCATATTGATATAATTGATAACCAACATATTTATGAATGGATGGTATGAATGGATGGTAATGGTAATTTTTTTAAATGAACTTAAAAAATGGTAATGAAGATGAAAACAAAATACCAAAAGAACTGTTATCTCAAATATTAATTAAGTGAAATAGAGAAATAAAAATGGATCACAAGTATATTTGAGAAATTATGATGGAATAACTCCTCCTTATAATCAGGAATAATGTTTAAATAATATAATGGAATTCTAATAACATGGATTAATTCTAGAAGTCTAAATCATAATGAGATGATATTGGGAAAATACTTATGTAACTAGCACAACCATTTAAGTTGTGGTTGATGAAGGCTGATAGGTCATCTTAGTCAACTGTTTCAGATCCAAAGATTCAAGAGTGGGTGATGAATCTAAAAGTCGGATGCTTCAGATTCAAGAGAGTCCGAACGCTTTAGATTCAAGAGTCGGTTGCTTCAGATATATAAATATATTTCCAAAATAAAACAGGTATATGCAACAAATGTGGAATTCAAGACTGTGCCTTTTCAGATTCATAAATATATTCCAAAAATAAAACAAGTACTGCAACAATATGACACTTTAATCCTGGTTAATTAGGTAAACTTGGCAATCATTCGTTAGGGCAGTAAATTATTAATCATATTAAGTAAATGTGAAAAAGTAGACAACTAAAATTTTAGATTAAAAGGTGATTATTTGTGCCCATCTCCAATAAGTATACCCTTTCGGTGTAACTAGAAAACCTATATTGATACAATAGATAACCAACCATATTTATGGATGGATGATAATGATAATTTTTTTATATGAATTTAAAAAATGTTAATGAAGATGAAAACAAAATACCAAAAGAACTGCTATCTCAAATATTAATTAAGTGAAATAGAGAAACAAAAATGGATCACAAGTATATTGAGAAATTATGATGGAATAACTCCTAATAACACATACTAATTCTAGAAGTCTAAATCATAACGAGATGATATTGGGAAGATACTTATGTAAATAGTTATGCATTTTGTTTGAAAACATCTAATTTTGACATAGATAATTGTATAAAAAATTACCATTTCTACCATATAAATTGAAAATGGTTCATATACTCCCCATGTCCCTTGCTTTGTATAGTATATATACATGTCTTTATTTGTTCATGCCAGCAATGATTTCATTATGTGGTATCAGAGCCAGCGCAAGATAAGTTCCGAGCGTAAGAGACTTCACCTTACGTTGCTGACACAAAGGTGGTGGAGAAGCATCGAGGGCCAATTTTCCTGCGATTTCTACAACTGCATGTGTTGGATCTCTTGCCTAAACTCAGCACCAATTTGTTGAGGTCTCTGCATCCAGGAAACCAAAGTCAGGAATGTGGAGGTTAATGGAGTGGCATTTTAATTCCGGATTCATCATTGGCATGGAACAGTTTTTTATGTTGGAGAGACAGCTGGGAGAATCAACGATCACAATGATGTAGATATTGGCTCTGCTAAGGAAGCTGGTTTGATGTTTCCTTTGCCTGAAGATTTTTTCGCTTTAGAAGCTTGAGAGTTGTCTTTCACTCTTTGTCTGATATTGCACAATTTGGACCTAGAGATGCGATCATGACCATTTGAGTTAACATCTTGATAATGTTGATCTTAGTTTCACTAAATTAAGAATCATTGGCAGGTCGCCATCGTGAAGAATACTGTCAGATTTTCATCTCTGTTACGGATACAATTTAAGCGAGTAAAGGTGTCATTGGAGGTACCAGAGAAAAGAAAATCGAAAAGTGATTTGTTGCTGCCACAGTCCATTGGAGGAAAAAGCCAGAGGAAACATGTCAGTCAGTTACTGTGTAAGGATGAGAAGTGAAAAAGATTGCACAAAGCAACAACAACGATTTATGTGTTGGAGAGAGAATAGACTTCAGTTCAAAAGAACGCGAATGGCTAATGATTATCTTTGTACCAAATCAAGAATAAAACAACTCTGAAATCATAGGAGACTCGGTATGTGTTTTTACAATTTGAATGAGATCATGTGGATAAATTTCAGAGGCGCTATGTAGGCTTTGCCAGATCTTTCGGTCCTTTGCTGCCAGTTTCTTTCTTTCATGCCCAATCTCTGACCACTCGAACGGCTCGACTGGCCGCAGTGGAGTTAGAGTGGTTGGACAATCGATCCGCTAGGATCAATCGTTTACGTCTTCTTTGGCAGCCAATTTTTAGCGTTTTCATTTGGAGTCTCATGAAACCTTAAAGGCTAAATTTGCAGAGGCGATGGAGGTTGTCTAGAGGCAATGGAGGTTCTACAGAATGTGGCACAAGCTTGCAACGTTATCAGGCTGAGCATTTTGCGGCGTTATATTTGAATGAGACTCTTGTGTGTAATATCGTGGCGGTTGTACCATATCTCTCTGGCTGAGGGAAACATTCTATGCTGCAGGTTGAATTGTAGCAGGATCACGGTCCCGTATGAGTATAGGAGGAGATTTGTCGAAGGCAACATTAAAGGAAAAATCAAATGTCCTCCTATCACTGGGCGGTTGATTTCTGTCTATTATTAGAAGGTTGAAGGAGGCACTGTAAGCATTACAGAGTTGTCTCTGCAATTGAGAATGGAGAATGGGAAGCAGATCCAATATCTCTCACCATTGTACTGCCAAAAATTTGATGTATCTCTCACCATTGTACTGCAAAAAAAATTCTGGCTAGAAATTCTGTAGAGCGTTGGAAATAACAGCCATCTGTAATCATAAAACAGTGGAACCCTGAAGGAGGAAGGGACGAATTTCTTACAGTTGCAGCTGTATGAACTCACACACAAACACCAGAATACAAGACATTGAACTCACACACAAACACCAGTATACAAGACACAAGAGCTGCAGCTCTAAAACTTAATGATGCCCTTCATTGCTTGTGGAGTGACAGTTAAATACACTGATTTTAGTAATAACAGAGCTCAGTTTTTATGGAGTTTTTTTTGAATAATTACGATGAGTAACAATTCTTGAAGGATGCACGGGAGTGCTTCAGAAAACAATGAACTACATGAGTTTCAACACTGTGTAACTGCACCTCAGGTGTTTCAGCAACGGGTTTCAACAAGTGTTTCAACAAACTAATGCAACACAAAACTTGAGTGAATCACTTATGCATCAGACACAAAGATTGATACTCTGCTCTACAACAATCTTTTCAACATTTGTTTCAAGAGATTGTAAAATGACTTTACATCAAAACAAAGTTAAAACATAAACATGCCAATTAGAACATCAGACTAAAAGCTCATGTTACAATAGCAAAATAACTTTACTGAGTCATTCCCTCCCATGGTAAATTCACCCAACACTTTTGTACTAAAAACTCAACAACATTTTATAGCGAAACATTGCACACTATAAAGATTTAACTAAAGTTTTCAAATAGTAAACAAGTATGCATGCTACAACAAAATAAATTAGTTTGTAACAAAATATGAACATTATCATGAGTTTACAAACTCACATTCAAACATAAACAAAGTACAAAATCTTATATTAACACTCTTCAAAACTCTCTCTCAATTTATATTTCTTCTCTTTTGTCTATATATCTATGCATATCAAAATACGAATTACATAAGATGTATATATACTGATACAATTAGTTGGTTAGTTTGCCCCTTCTTTGTACTTAAGTCAAATTTGGATTTTCCAGAACATTAATGGTTCATTGCCCCTTTGAAATTCCATTAGCCAAAAATGAAACGGGTTGTGATAATTCTTCGATCATTAAATTAATTTATGGGTGGTGGTAACTCTTCAAAATTCGATGGACTGAGATCGGTGGAATGACTAATTTTCTCACATTCTCCCCCTTAATCATTTCACCAAAAAAAAACTCTGCAATATTATTATAGTTCACAAACCCCAATGTTCTTTTTGTGAATTTCAAATAATTCCTTTGCTAAGGACTTTGTAAACATGTATGCGTACTTGCAAAACTCTACAGAAATTTCATCGTTGTTTATGAACTCTTGAATAAAATGATATTTTATATCAATATGCTTAGTTTTCTTTTTGAAAACATCATTATGTGATAGATAAAATGATATTTTGTATCAATATGCTTAGTTTTCTTTTGGAAAACATCATTATGTGGTAGAGTAATGACTGATTTATTATCACAAAAAATATGAGCTGGTTCTTGTTGTTCATGTAATGACTCAGTCATAATCCTTCTCATCCACACAGTCTAATATGAGATGATAAAGTCACAATGGGTTGAACTTCTTTGAAGCCCATGCTACAACTCATGATCCAAAACAAAACACATATCTTGATGTGTTGTTCATGTATGGGTGCTCTTCGGAGTCTTCATAAATCTAGAAATCAGACTTAAAAGAAACATAATATTAGGGTCCAATACATAAGGCTTCCAACCAGTCTTTTATACAAAGTTGGATCAACAAATGAACCCTCATCATTCTTACTGAGTTTTGTTTCAGTTGTAATTGGTGTTACAATTGGTTTACAATTGACCATCCTAAACCTTTTCAATATGTGTTTTTCTTACTTAGTTTGACAAATAAAAATACCATATTCACATTGATTTACTTCAATTCGTAGAAAATACTTCATCATTCATAAATCAGTCATTTCAAACTTAGATTTCATGGCTATCTTAAAATCATGTACTGAAAGATTTTCGGTGAAAATCAAATCATCAACATATAAGCACAAAATCAAGAGTTTACCTTCATGATTTACCTTTGTATACAGAGTTGGAGCACTTGGACTCCTCTCACTGTTCATGTATTCATCAATTATGTTGTACCATACTCTGGGTGTTTGTTTCAATCCATACATTTCTTTCTTTAACCTGCAGACCTTACCTTCCTTTCCATTAGTCTCATATCTTGGAGGTTGTTTCTCATAAACCTCTTCTTCCAAAGAACCATTTAAAAATGGATATTTTACATCCATTTGGTACATGCACCATTTATTATGACCATCAATGGATAACACCATTCTTATTGTATCAAGCCTGGCTACAGGTGCAAAAGTTTCATTATAATCAATACTGGGTTGTTGACTAAACCCTGAGATACAAACCTTTCTTTATGCTTCTCAACTTCACCTTCAACATTTAACTTAGTCTTGTAAATTCATTTAACACCTATACAGTCTTTATCTTCAAACAAATCTACAATTTCCCAAGTATTATTCCTTTCTATGGAATCAATTTCCTCATTCATAGCTTCTACCTAAATTTTTTTCTTAACAACATCATCAAAATTTACAGGAAAATATGCAATTAATGCAAAATTTAAAACTTGATCTACTTCATCATTTTGCTCATATAATTATTTTAAACTTCAAGTCTTCTGACCTCTAATTTTGTTTCTTAATGAAGCTAAAGTAGGATTTGATTCATCACTTACCTCTTATCCTATTTACTGTCCACCATGACCTGATGGCTCACTACACTCATATGTTCTGGGCGTTCTTAGTTGTGATGGGATGACTCCTGGTGATTTTATTACATGATTTCTTGTTGCAAGTACATGTGATTGTGGAATCAACTATCCACCATGTGCGGCCTCTTCATCTCCATCATCATCTTCATGAGATATTTCACCTCCCCTTGAAACATTTTTATCAATGCTACCATCCCAAGCCTCTTCTTCCTTGAACTCAACATCTCTGTCAATAACATACCTCTTGGTGATGGGATTATAGAGTATATATTCCTTAGACTCCTCACTACATCCAACAAAAAAAAAAATCTCACTTTTGTCATCAAACTTTCTCCTCATCTCTTCAGGTACATGTGCATGAGCTATACACCCGAAAAATCCTCAAATGGGAACTCCAAGCTTCTTGGGGAACTTGGTTTTTTGCACTCTTAGTCATGCTTTTGTTCAAAATATATACTGAACAAACAACTCCATCGCCCCAGTATTCATTTGGAAGATTCTTCTCCTTCAACATACTTTGAGCTATATTCATAATGGTTCTATTCTTTCTTTCATCTACTCCATTCTACTATGGAGTATAACGAGGAGTAAACTATCTCTTTATTCCATGATACTCACAACACTCCATGAAATCAATTAGCATATACTCACCTCCTCTCTATGATCTCAATACTTCAATATATTTTCCACTCTCCTTCTCAACCATAACTTTAAACCTTTTAAATATTTCAAAAGATTTAGACTTCTGCTTCAACAAATAAACCAAAGTTTTTCGACTGAAATCTTCAATAAAATTCATAAAATAGACATTACTAGTCAATGAAAATGTTTGCATCGGTCCAAATAAATCTATGTGAACAAGTTCCAATGGAGATTTAGCCATGTACAAAACTCCAGAAATAAATTTATCCATGTGATGCTTTGCAAGTATGCAATTCTCACATGAGCTTTTTGGTTGTTGAATACTGGGCAACCCCTTCACCATTTGCTTCTTTTGCAACAAATCTAAACCTCCAAAATGTAAACGACAATATCTCAAATTCCATAACCATGACTCATCCAAACCTTTAGCTTTATAAGAATTCAAAGATTCAGTCAAATCATTTCTCATAATAAGTGGAAACATTCTATTCTTTGTTATGTCTACTCTGGAAATCAACAACTTACTTGGATACTTATCATAAATTGTACATACCTTATTCTTGAAGAACACTCCGTACTTTATCTGTATCAGTTTTCCAACAATTAACATATTTCATTTCATATGAGGTACATAATAAACATCATCTATTTTTCTTATTTCATCATTCTTTGTATAAACATGAATCACACCTTTTCCATTAATTCTTACCTTAGTGTCATTACCCAACTTTAACTGTGACTGAATATTGGTATCTAAATTGAAAAATAGGATTTTATTAAACATGGATAATTAGTCATGTATTTTTCAATTAAACATGGATAATTAGTCATGTGTTTTTCCAAAGCTAACAAAATTTAGGTGTTATTCTCTTTTCCCCTTTGGCCTTTTGACTGTTAAAAGTAGAGTGAATAATTCTTCAATCTAATTCTTTAGTCCCCCACATAATTAATGTAGCGTGAATAAGGCTTTGATTTTGAATATATGGATGTAACAAGGAACGTGGCCATCGAATGAAATATGAGCACTTGGGATTGGATAAAGCTTGTAGAAATCTCTCTGTAAATGTTATGAATGGGAAGATGGATGTGTATTTTTTTAGAACAGATTTCGTTTCGCTGCCATATAATACTGAACCAGATCCCACGGTGGTTGGGAAGAGATGTCAGAATGGGATTAAATCCTTTCTTAATGATATCTCCAACATGAAAGGCGCTGTGGTTAGAGTTGAGAGGCAAGTCGAGTGGAGAGATTGGGGAGATGCTTTGAGATTGCAAAGAGGTGAACAAAAGAGTTGAGAGGCAAGTCAAGTGAAGAGATTGGGAAGATGCTTTGAGATTGTAAAGCTGTGAATAAAAGTTTGCAAGACATAAAGAAGGAAGAACCTGGAAGGGGAAGTTGCGCGAAGTAAGGAGACTACATCAACAATTGCAATATGGCAGGGAGAATATCAATTCCCGTGAGAAGAGACTGGGGCTTTCAGATTGCAAAGAGATGACCAAAAGTTTGCAAGAGAGTTATACAAGGAAGAATCTGCAAGGGAAAGCTGCGCGAAGTAAGGAGACTACATTAACAATTGCAATATGACAGGGAGAGCAAATGTTGATGCTACTGACATAGACGGACGTTCATGTTGATGCGTGCTATGTTGATGCTACTGACATAGACGGACGGTTGTATACTATCCATGGTTGAAATTCGTATTTGATGCCATCAAAGAGGAACTACAACATAAATGAATGGAGAGAGCTCTGATTAGCGAGAGCATATATCCAGCAGACTATATTGATGAGAAGGTAAAGTCAGAATTGAAGAATGATGCAGGTCCATTGAGAGTATGGTTACAGGGAAGTTAAAAAAACTCAAGATAATGATTGATGATGGAGGGGAAGTAAAAAGTAGATGTTTAAATACATATAAGAGAAGAATTGTTGATGAACTATACACTAAAAAAGTTTAACTAGAAAACCCATATTGATACAATTGATAGCCAACTATATTTATGGATGGATGGTAGTTTAACTAGAAAACCCATATTGATACAATTGATAGCCAACCATATTTATGAATGGATGGTAATGGTAATTTTTTTTTATATGAACTTAAAAAATGGTAATGAAGATGAAAACAAAATACCAAAAAATAAGATGAAAACAAAATACAAAAAGAACTGGTATCTCAAATATTAATTAAGTGAAATAGAGAAATAAAAATGGATCACAAGTATATTTGAGAAATTATGATGGAATAACTCCTTCTTATAATCAGGGATAATGTTTAAATAATATAATGGAATTATAATAACATAGACTAATTCTAGAAGTCTAAATCATAATGATGATATTGGGAAAATACTTATGTAACTAGCACAACCACTTAAGTTGTGGCTGATGAAGGCCGATAGGTCACCTCAGATTCAAGAGTCGACTGCATCAGATTCAAGTGTGGGTGATGAATCTAAGAGTCGGATGCTTACTTCAGATTCAAGAGTCGGTTGCTTCAGATTTATAAATATATCTTCAAAATAAAACATGTACATGCAACAAATATGGAATTCAAGACTCTACCTCTTGAGATTCATAAATATATTCCCAAAATAAAACACGTACTGCAACAATATGACACTTTAATTCTGGTTAATTAGGTAAACTTGGCAATCACTGGTTAGGGCAGTAAATTATTAATCATATTAAGTAAATGTGAAAAAGTAGACAAATAAACGTAAGCATTTATAAATGCAAGGAAGTTATCAATATTAAATTTCACTCATTGATTTGAGAGGACGACTAAGAATATGCCAACATCTTCAATTGTAGGCCATCGAATTAGAATTTTAGATTAAAAGGTGATTAATTGTGCCCATCTCCAATACTTATAAGCCTTTCTGTGTAACTAGAAAACCCATATTAATACAATTGATAGCCAACCATATTTATGAATGGATGGTAATGGTAATTTTTTTATATGAGCTTAAAAAATGGTAATGAAGATGAAAACAAAATACCAAAAAATGAAATAAAACAAAATACCAAAAGAACTGCTATCTCAAATATTAATTAAGTGAAATAGAGAAATAAAAATGGATCACAAGTATATTTGAGAAATTATGATGGAATAACTCCTCCTTATAATAGGGATAATGTTTAAATAATATAATGGAATTCTAATAACATAAGCTAATTCTAGAAGTCTAAATCATAATGATGATATTGGAAAAATACTTATGTAACTAGCACAACCAGTTAAGTTGTGGCTGTGGCTGATGAAGGCCGATAGGTCACCTTAGATTCAAGCACCTCATATTCAAGAGTCGACTGCTTCAGATTCAAGAGTGGGTGATGATCGGATGCTTCAGATTCAAGAGTCGGTTGCTTCAGATTTATAAATATATCTCCAAAATAAAACAGGTACATGCAACAAATGTGGAATTCAAGACTCTGCCTCTTCATATTCATAAATATATTCCCAAAATAAAACACTTACTGCAACAATATGACACTTTAATCCTGGTTAATTAGGTAAACTTGGAAATCACTCGTTAGGGCAGTAAATTATTAATCATATTAAGTAAATGTGAAAAAGTAGACAAATAAACGTAAGCATTTATAAATGCAAGGAAGTTATCAATATTAAATTTCATTCATTGATTTGAGAGGACGACTAAGAATATGCCAGCATCTTCAATTATAGGCCATCGGATTAGAATTTTAGATTAAAAGGTGATTAATTGTGCCCATCTCCAATACGTATAAGCCTTTGGTGTAACTAGAAAAACCATATTGATACAACTGATAACCAACCATATTTATGGATAGATGGTAATGATAATTTTTTTATATGAACTTAAAAAATGTTAATGAATGAAGATGAAAACAAAATACCAAAAAAACTTCTATCTCAAATATTAATTAAGTGAAATAGAGAAACAAAAATGGACCACAAGTATATTTGAAAAATTATGATGGAATAACTCCTCCTTATAATCAGGAATAATGTTTAAATAATATAATGGAATTCTAATAACATAAGTAATTTGAAAAATTATGATGGAATAACTCCTCCTTATAATCAGGAATAATGTTTAAATAATATAATGGAATTCTAATAACATAAGTAATTCTAGAAGTCTAAATCATAATGAGATGATATTGGGAAGATACTTATGTAAATAGTTATGCATTTTGTTTGAAAACATCTAATTTTGACATATATAACTGTATAAAAAATTACCATTTCTACCATAGAAATTGAAAATGGTTCATATACTCCCCATGTCCCTTGCTTTGTATAGTATATATACATGTCTTTATTTGTTCATGCCAGCAATGATTTCATTATGTGGTATCAGAGCCAGCGTAAGATAAGTTCCGAGCGTAAGAGAC
>ML794580.1:17603-53042 GCA_009831015.1 Picea engelmannii
TGATCAAGCCTTCACAACAAGATTCAAGAATTTCAGGAACAAAAGGAAGTTTGGTTCAAGGAGGAAGCCAAATCAAGAGAAAGACATTTCATAAGTACAATGCTTCAACTATCGAAAGTATGGTCACTACAAGAATCATTGTCCCGAGCTAAAGAAAACGAAGGAGAAACACGAAGCATCAATTGCCCAAGAAAAAGAGCCTACAAAGAAGACTAAGCAGGATGAAAGAGACTTCTTCTTTTGAAGGTCACAATACTCTTCTTATTTCTTGTACATATCTTGTTTGCATCGTCTCTGTACATATCTTGTATATCTATCTCCTTAAATATAATGTATTCCAAGAAGAACTATACCTATGGAAGAACAACAAGATAAGGATTGATATCATTAGATAATACACATGAAAGGATGAAATACGCCGAATCAATCATGAAGAGACTTAGAAGAAGCAAAGATAGAAAGAAGTCAGAGAAAGACTTATAACGTTTTGTAGAAGACAACAAGACGAAAGCGTGGACTTTGCTAGACAAAGAGAGCCAATTATATATTGCAGAAGACAATAAGGATGCAGACGGAAGCATGGACGCTGTTAGACGAAGGGAGCCGATTATATGCACTCATACATGAAGCAGGGATTAGGAGGGAGCTAATCCTATGATCCAATAAAAATGATGAAGTATGGTAGCAACCATGAAATATAGTACGTGTTCAGTTCAACCGCAGAAGAATACCTCTTCGAAGAAAAGCCTTAAAGTATCCTTGGTTGTCCATCCAGATCCATGATCCTATGATAAAAGAAAGAAGTGAAATCTTTAAGGCATGGAATCTATAAGAAACTCCATGGAACCAAGAGCTAAAGAAAAAACATGAGGAAGAACATGAAGATTCCAAGAAACAAGAGAAGCCAGAACAACTAGTCATTATATCACAAGATTACCAACCTGACATGAACTCACTAAAAGCAATCAAGCAGAGGAAATGAAAGTTGTGATGAAGAACAATGTATGGAAGACTTATGAATAAAAGCTTTGCAAGATCCAGAACTAGAGGCTCTCCCATATGGAGGGAGAAGACTATAATGACCACTTGTTCCAGTAAACTAGACATATCTCTACACGAGTCATTATATCATCCACAATATCCATGAGTTGGAGTTCTACATCAAATAAATGCAAAGACTATTCTCCAGAACAATTGAACAAAGAGTGTATGAAGAGAAACCTCAAGAGTTTGAGGCATACCAGAAAGAGACCCTTGTATGCAAATGGAAAAATATAACTCGGTGGAGAACCTCCAGTGCACAACAGAAGCGTGGTGAATATTTTCTATAACAAAGATATTGTATCAAGATGATTACTTAGTAGATCAGATCTCATGATGACAGAATAAGTGCCACATGGATATGTTCCAGTTTTCCAACAATGATATACTCTATTGTTTAGAGCTACATGAAGCCTTCAAGAGAAAACCAATGTTCCAGACCGAAGTACATTTGAAATCAAGCATTACATTATCCGTGATGAAGTCCATAAAGGAGAAAGTGGTTTTCCAATACATATCTCCATGGATGAGCAAATAAGCAGACATTTTGGTAAAGCTTCTATCCAAGATGAAATAGTTTGCATACTCAAGCTGGAGCTCGTGGAGACGACTTCTTTATTGAAAATGGAAGAGATGACTCCTAGGTTGGGAGGGAGCATTGATATGTATTGATTAATGGATAGTCATTTTTCAGTTCGAAAAATGGTCCAGGATGAGCAGATTCCTTCCAGTTCTGAAATTGGATTGAGATTTTTGACGGACATTGATTTCCCATTGTGGTTAACATGGGAAATGGTCTAGATTGCTGATGTATCATAGACAACGACTTCCCATTGTGGTTAACATGGGGAGTGGTCTAGGGAAGTCTCTCTTCTTGAGGGTTACTCAAGAAGACTGGCCCGCCTTGCCGGACATCGATTTCTCATTGTGGTTAACATGAGGAATGGTCCGTTTTGGAGGTTGGTATAGGACAATATTTTCCTCTTGTGGTTAACAGAGGAAATGGTCCGGACAATCATTCCTTAGGGTTAATACATTCTCTCCAAGGTGCACTTTGTTTAGTGTAGGAGGAATGGCCCAGGGTGGGGAATGGTCCAGGGTCAACAATCAGGGACATGCATTCCTTAGGGTTTATACATTCTCTCCAGGGTGCACTTTGATTAGTGTAGGAAGAATGGCCTAGGGTGGGGAATGGTCCAGGTTTAGAAGACAGGACAATTATTCTTCCTTGCTTGAGAAGAATAGTCCAGATATCTCATTGTTATACTCCGAGGGTAGATATTCTTTCAGATATCACATATGTGAGTGAAAGATTGGCCTAGATGATTCAGTTTATATCATAACATTGTTTCTGTGCAGGTTGATATCAAATGATTGTTATGAAGACTGTATGATAATAGATGTATACTACTATGGTGGATGTGTTCCACTATTCGTGACTATACGTTGTTGATCAAGTACTTGTGTGTTACTTGGTGTGGTAGTGTACCACTGGATTGTAGTTATGTACTACTATGAATAGACACAGTTGTGTTCTATTTTGTTGCAATTGCCTTGAAGACTATCAATAGCATTGGAAATGATTATCAGTTAGATGGATAATGAAAGGACAAAGATTTCCCAGACGGAAAATGGTTCAGAGCATTTACTCTTCTAGAATAGAAGAATGACTCTTGTATCACTCTGTGGAGTGAGCATCATGTCTGATTACTCAGATAGAGTGTGGTTTTGAGAGATGATGCAATTGATGACACTGATACTGATGATGGTGCTCATGATCTAATCATAAGATAGTCTAGACGACTATGTTGATGCTACCGGGTGAATGGTATGTTTGTGCTCAAGACCATTACCTGTAATACCTCCCTAGCTAGGAGGGAGTGTTGATATTATGGTAGTTGCGGGAGGTATTTACCTCCACATGTAAGCCTGACGAGGATAGAATACTCCGGGAAGCAAGAAGAAACCCTAATGAGTTGGCTAATAACCCTAGAAGACTTGAAGGCTCAAAAAGATAATTTATATTAGGTTATTAGCCTCCAAGAGAAGAAGTCGTCCATAAATAATAATATATACTGAATAGACAGATACCCAGAATGAGAAGTTGGCCCAGGCAGTTATCCAAAATTAGTATAAATACAGGAGGCAAGTTCTCATTCTGGCAGGCAGTCTCAGAATTGTAGAGCAACAACTTGTGCGCACTGCAGTGCCCAGTTTTGTGCGCAAGTTTGAGGAGAGATGTCATTGCAGTTGCTGCAGCTAGTAGATCACGTTTGGCTTGGACTATCTCTTGGCTAGGGTTTGGACTATCTGATCAACTCTTGTTGGTGTGCTATCCTTGGGGAAAGGTGCGCTACCCTTTGTTTGTCCATCTAGCCTAGGGTTCACTTCCAGAGTGATTCTTTGTCAAGGTTAAGGTGCTAGGAGGGTGGCTTCGGCTGATGGTTGGGTGACAATAAAGATATTGTCAATGGTAAAACGAGCACATCCATTATATTCTAACAAATATGAGCCGCCAGTCACTCAATGTCTAGAACATATCATTGGATTACATAACTACAAATGCATACTAAAAAAACACATTTTATCTAAAGACACATTAGACCAAATTGATCTCAACTAACTCCCAAGTGTCTAAATATCCTAACAATTCATCTAACAATAATGTCCTTCCAAGGATAAACTTTACAACTCTAACTAGTGCAAGTTTAGGTCTGAAAATTTTCAATTCACCAATTTTACTTGTTTGAATAATAAGAAGTCTTACCCAAACCCAACCAATAAAGCCCTACTTTTAGCCGAGATCAATAATGCCTAAAGCATGCATCATCCTGAACATTTATCTTTCCCTCTTACCGAATTGACCTAAACCCCTTAGAGATCTACCCCAAATTTGGTCATCAATGCAATACAAGACATTATTTTTGTATTGAACTTTTGGACATAAATGCATTGTGATTGTTTGGGCATGGCTTTCAGAGTATTAAATTCAAATTTTGATGCTACCTACCACAATTGTATTCATGGTGACATTGCATAATTTTCCATATACAAAAAAATACAAGTATAGATTTTTGACGGATAGGCTCCCCTCCCACAAATACCTTTCCCTGCACAGGCACACCCCCTACTCTATGGTCTGTTGACTCCACAATTTTCATAAATTTCGTGACACCCATCCCATCCCATCTATAGATCCCTAGTTACCATCAACACTTTGACCATAGGGCTCTACTTTGTTGGAGCACTTTAGCCCGTGCAACTTTGGACCTATTCCACTTTTTATTTCTAGACCTATAAAGTGACAAATAAAAGAAATTGAATTGTGAAAGGTGAATTGAGATTGTTGAAAGCAAAATGTTGAAATTGAAGTTATGTTATTGTACACTAACTCCCTCCTTATAAATTAGGGTGGCTCTAATGGGTTTATAGCTGCATAGGTCTTCAAGCATTCATTGTTTATGCACTCTTTTTCAACTAACCATCCAACTGTGTGAGTCAAACTATGTCCTCTCTAATGATATGTGCAGTCTGGCATGGGTCATAACAATGAATCTATAGCTTCCCCAAATGCTTCCAAAACTTATTGTCATACAATAGGACTAAATCCCTTTGATCCAAACTATCAATTATGAATATGTTGATCATGCCATGCCTTTTGGCACCTTTTATGAACCATGTAATGGTATCCTACTAGAAATTTGTGTTCCTCCAACTAAACTAGAATATCTAGCCTATACTCCAACTACATCATATCTGACATCTACATAACGATGGATACCTGTAAGCTCAGAGTCAAGTATTCTAATGACATCAAATCCTCTTGTGCATAAACCAAATTAAATGATGTATGCTTTGTCAATATTTTACATGTTGTATAGTAGGCCCACATAATGGTTAGGATTCTCTCATCCCAATTGTCATAATTCACATATCATACCTTTGTTAGCCTGTGCTCTAGAATCTCAAGAAAAGCTTCTGCCATGTTGTTAGCCTACATATGATATGGATTTATATTATGGTGGTGGATCATGAACTATTTAACCAAAGTAACAACTTCACCTCCAATAAAATGTTGTCCCTAGTCATTAGTCAGGCCACGAAGACATTCAAACTTGTCAGAGTATTCTCAAAGATAAACTAACCAACAATCTTAGTAGAGCAATCTTGAGTCAGTGCAACTTTCATGGAACAATCTCTGGTTGGTGCAACTTCCACCCATCAAGTCAAACTCTATTATTGTTATGATATATATGGCCCTTGAGTAACATGCTAGTGGATTGATTGGCCCAATGAAGTCTACTATGTTATGACCTAAGAGGGGCATTTTTAAAAGTATATAATATGATGCCAAAGGGGGGGCATATATGGGGCTAAATGTACATGTAATGTGTAAATGTATATGTAATAGGGTCAACCTAATGGTAAAAGGGCCTCATGTGTAGTGTTTGAATAGGTATATATAGAGAACATGTATTCATTATTGAGAATATGTGAATTGTAATGTATGAATGTAATTGGGTATTTGGAGGAGGTTCTCCTATTCTTTGAGGATTTATTGTGTAACTAACTCATCTCTCTTATCTATATTGGAGTTTTTCTCCATGATCACATTGGTGTACATGGTGTGTACTTCTGGTTTATTATGATATTTTAATCTTTTGGTACATAACGTTTGGTATAAGAGCATTGATCCTAACGTTTTGCTACTTCAAGTGAGTCACATTGACATTTTCGCTATAATGTTTTTTCTGCAAAGTTTTGGACTTTGAAATTTTTAGGATACTAAGAAAACATAGTGAAGTTCTATGGGTTAAAATTTTAGATTATGGGTCATTTTACTTTCAGAGATACGTTTTGTACAAGTTAGGGCTTTTTACTAGCCTTGAAATCAGTCTCAAATGAGTCATTTTGTGAATTTCGCTATAAATGTTTTTATACAAATTTTCAGACTGTGAAATTTTCATATCACTGAAGAGACATAGCAAAGTACTCTTGGTAGAAATTTCAGGTTCTAGATCATTTTACTTTCGGAGATACATCCCGTGGAAGTTAGGGATTTTTACTAGTCCTAACATTAGTCTCAAACAAGTCATTTTGGGAATTTCACTATAACTTTTGTTTGGTGATGTTTAGACTGTGAAATTTTCCATATATTGAGGAGATACACCAAAGTACTTGCGATAAAAATTTCAGATTTTGTATCACTTTAATTTCTTCAATATATTATGTGGAAGGTACGAACATTTGACTAGTCCTACAACTAGTCTCAAACATGTGGTCTGTGTAAAAAAGTCACATCTTCTTTAGTAAATATCCAAATTCAGTGAAACTAGTGGCATTGGAAAGAGGATAGTCCATAGTATATTTGGTACAAATTTTAGAATCACATCTAAAACATTTGACACGTGTTATTTTGTATAAGTTAGATCTCTAGAAAAGACCAAAAATCAACAAGTTTTGGGAAAGCTACCATTACTTTTACTTGGCACATCAAATTGTGGTCAGACCTATGGAATTGCAAGGAATACATATCAAAGTACTACAAGCTGAAAATTCAGACTCAGAAGTGTTGAACTTGCAGAGATACATCAGAAGGAAGGTCAACTAGTAGGACAAACCCCAAATTAGGGTTTCAAAGGTATGTTCATTTAAAACTATCATAACTTTTGATTGTAATATCTCATTGAGCTGATTCAGAAGCTATTGGAAGGAGAAAACATAGAATATTATATTGGAAAAATAATTATAAATATTTGAGATAATTGTTCCTAATATATTGAAGCTTTAAGTTGAAGGTTTGGGTTAGACCTCATTTAATAATCGATGGAAATACCTAACTTTAGTGGAAATTAAGACAAAGATGATATAATGGTAAGATACAACTGTAATTAGAATTGAGCCAGTCCAAAAAAGTCAAATCAGGTGTAGCTCTGCAAAAACCATATCCCCTTCTCGCCTTCCTCTAGTTAGCCCGCATGACCTCAACCTCTAGTAGGGGCGCCACCGCCTCCCCTTCGCCAACATATATCGTCACCTTCTCTTCCCTCGTAGCCTCCCTCCCCAAATCTTCAAAGAAAAAAAAACCTTCTCGTTTTCATAATAAACTTGATGAGATCCCCTCAGTGACGGTGCAGAGAAGTTCCAGGAACCTCGCCCTTCGATTTGTGGAGTATGGGTTGATCAAAAAATTCACTGGTATTTGGTCGTCACCCAAATCCATGGCCCTATGGATCGACAAAAAAAGTAAGGGTTTTTTTGTTTTCTTGTTTGAAGAAAAATATGACAGGGATTTTATCTTCGAGAGTGGCCCTTACTTCATGGGGTCAAAGGGTTTGTATTTAAATCACTAGACTCCAGATCTCTCCTCAAAGAATGACATTCCCTCAACAGTTCATGTTTGGGTGAGATTTCTATACCTTCCTCTCCACTTTTGGAACAATGAGACAATTAGAAACATTAGAAATACCCTAGGAAAATACATATATCGAGCAAAACCCAAAGAGGGCCTTCAAACTTATACCCAGATCTATGTTGAAGTTGACCTTGAAAAGGGTCTTCTGGAGGTGATAAATCTAACCTCGGATAATTGGACATATCTTCAGAAGGTGGATTATGAACAATTGCCTTTCAAATGCAAGGTTTACCATGAATATGGAGACTTTTCCAAGAACTGTCCAAAGAATGTTTCAGAATCCAACCTAACAAAACCCAACGAGCAATGGAAGCAACCCAAGAAGAGAAGACAAACTACGAAGCAAGGACCTCAGATGAGATAGGAAAATACCCAACCTTCCCAGGGATCTCCCTCGAGTCCAAAACCCTTCACTTCCAGCCATCCCCAGAGCTCCAATTCATTGACTACAAAGAATAAATATGATGATCTCTCAAATCTAGAAGTAGAAGAGGAGCGTACAACTGATCGAAAACTCTATGTGGTAGAACAAGTGATCCCATTCCTAGGGAGACCACCTTGGCTATCCCTCCCCCTTTGAATCCCAAGCCTGACCCACTCCCCTGTCCTCACATGGAGGAGGAAGCTTTTTTGATCTCCTCAAAGGATGAGTTAGGACAATCAACCCCCATTCCCCAACCAAATAAAGTGCGGCAGAAGTCTAATTCTCAAAGAAGAGAAGATCTAATTCTCAAAGAAGAGAAGAGACAACCAACCTGGAGAAAGACCTTGGGAAAAAAAGAACACTGGAAGAAGTGGTAAAGAAAGAGGCAACGATATTACGAAATCAAGGTGGCCCCAATTCCTCCAAAGGAGGAATCCCTAAATCCACTTCCAAATGATCAAATCCATTTCCTAGAATTGTAGAGGTATGGGGAATATAAATAAACTCGACTTAATCAGAAGTTTAATCGAATAAGAAAAACCTCAACTTCTCCTTCTCTAGGAAAATAAAAAGAATGATTTTGATGTCCTTCAAGATTTGGATCTCATTTGGAAAAATAACAAAGGTCAGGTGGTGATCTCTCACGGTGCCTTGGGTGGACTCTACACAATATGGAATCCCCAATTCCTCATATTGGAAAGCTAACAAGATTCTCCTCAACGGATTTTGACTCATATGTATCATCTCCCTTTAGGTATGTTCTTTTCCATTCTTAATGTTTATATGCCTTGCACCCCGCAAGAGAAATAGATGTGCTGGAACTCCTTAATAAATCTCCCAGTCAGAAATAGTAACCTAAAACTTATAGTACCAAGAGAATTCAACACCACCTTAAACAACAAAGTAAAATCAGGGGGAAGCCTGGTTCGTGACCCCAACAAAGAGCTCATGGAAGACTTCATGTCAATTATGGACATGTCAGACATTCAACTCAATAAAGGAAAATTCACTTGGTCTAATAAAAGATTTGGACCAGGTCATATTGCAACTAGGCTTGACCATTTTATGTTAAGTGGTTCCCTACTGGAAGACTCCCTCATCCCTTCTTCCTTTATCCTCCCCTAGGCTGGCTCTGATTATCTCCGTATTTCCTTATTGCTCTTTGATCCAAAAAACTTTGTGCCCATTCCCATTAGTTTCAACCCTCTCTAGCTCCTTGAACTCTCCTCCTTAGCTGTTATCTCCTCCACCTAGAACTGGTGGATCTCCGAATCTCCCATAGAAATCTGGGAAAAAAATATCAAGCTTACCAAAGAATCCATTAAGCTCTGGGCTAAATCCAGGCCAAATAAATTGGAGACTGAAAATGCAAACATAATGCAAAAAATGGAAGAGGTATGGGGGAAAATGGAAATTGCTTAAGTGTCCCCATAATTATTATTAGAAGAAAAAAAGACTTTCCAATCTGTTCAAAAAGTTCTCAAATCCGAAGAAGAGCATTGGAGACTTAAATTGATCCGAAAATCCTTAGATGTCAAATTAATTCTTAAGTAGACACTAGATATCCAACCAGATTCGGGAAATGAAGATTTTCATGACTATTTGCAAAATATCATGTGAAAATGCTTGCTTATCCATAAACTTCATTAACTGCTAAATATAACTTACGAAAATAAGAGTTCCAAAATAGAGAGAAATAGAGACAACAATAACAAGGTTCATTACATAGTTTGATAACAGAGTTCACCCATCTTGGGCTACATCTCTGGGTCCGCTTCCAAATAGGGCAACTGCTCTATTAATGCTCAAATGCTTGATACAATGATGACTTACAATGAAAAATTTGAGGACACCCTTCAATTATGCTACTCAAACCCATAAACAAAGGTTACCATTGAATTCCTCTCGAAATTCAGAGAGAAATGAGTATAAAATTGAATATGTTATGAACATGTGCTTAAGACCCCCTTTTGCACGCATAACGAGACTATGGGTTTCATACATGACAAAATGGATTAATATCTCCATATACAACACTTTAGCACAAAACTAACATCACCATCACATTCCTCTCGGAATTCTGAGAAAAATGAGTATAAACACTCTATACGTTTATCAAAGAACTCAATAGCACGCAAAATGAGGGAAATCAAAACTAAGAACACCTCTTACACGCAAAATGAGGCAAATAAAAAATAAGAACACCTATTACACGTAAAATGAGACAAATATGCACTTGGCATGAAATTCTATGCAATATTAGCACAAATTCATGTGTACCATTCCTCCAACTAGGCACACAAATTCATGTGTTCTACTTGGTTCAGGAGCATGAGTTTATATAGGGCTAGGTTGGCCTAACCAACCCCCTATATACCCGGGTAGTATTGTTACAACTTAAATATAATTTGTTTGTTTGTTTTAACAAACAAAAACCATGGCACATTGGTAGGAGGAATATGTTAAGTCATTGGAATATTCCCCCAGAGGTCATGGGTTCGATTCCCATTCGACCCAACAAACTTTATACTCTTTAGCCATTATTGGCCAATCGAAGAGTGCCACATGGAACTCTCTAGTTGGTCCACCTGTAGTACAGTCATCTCCTACATCAATTGCATAGTCACATGCCCAGTCATTGCCACATCACCTACCACCTGTCTACCACGTCAACTTACAGATGACACATGGCACTTTTTTATTGGTCCACATGGGTGTTGAAAATGCCAAAAATGAGTGAGACGTGGAAACCTATCGTGTTGCCATGTCATATTGATGAAAACATCCTGACAGTTATATGGATGGCCACATGGCAGCCTGTGGGCCTGCCATGTTGCACCCCTATTTTCCCCTTTGCCTTGTTTTCTTGAAAACTTCAAACGACCATAACTTTCTCATACGACGTTCGTTTGAGGCGATTCATGCGTCGTTGGAAAGATACCGATGAGATCTATGTAATGGAGTCATTTTTATTAGCATATGATAAGATCACTTTTTTAGCGTTCTGGATCCTCCTGGATCACACCTCCCCACTAAAGAACTTTTGGACCTCCAAAAGTATGGATCATTCGAAAATGAAATGAGGGAACTTCCGCCTCACTTGTCCGATATCATCCATCCTTCCTGCTTGGATAACGAGCACCTGACTCATCACAATAATAACAAATATTGAAACAACATTGCTAACCAAGTTAACCATTCCTTTAAATTCACAAACTCTGCCATTCATTGTTGTAGATACTAACCATACTCCATTGATAAGTAATAAATTGAACAAAAACACTGAATATATAGATGCAAAAGAGAATGAACCATCAACATATTTTCCCTTCTTAATAAGAACAACATCACCCAAAGGACCTGTTTGTAAGTTTTAAACCTGCGAAGTAAAGCAATGCATATAGATTCTTAAGCAATACATAAATCAATCAATGGCTCATACACAGATTACACAGAGATTTTTACCGGAAACCCTCAACCGGGAAAACCTTTCTTATTTTCATTATATCGAATTTCACCATTCGTCATACAATATATACAATGTTTTTAGGTATTCCGTAGATACCAAAACCCTAATCCCTTAATCCGGGATTAATTTACAAATCAGCTAAAAATAGCAAAATCCGCTAAAAATAGCAAAAACCGCCAAAAAAAAATTTCAGGGCGTTGCCCCGAACCTCATCGGCCTCGGGCTATCGCCTAGTGCCGAACGCTGCACGTAACCTCGGGGCGCTGCCTCGAACCCCGTCGGCCCCGGGCTACCGCCCGGGGCCGAACGCTGCGCGTAACCAAGGGGGGGCATACCTGCCCCCCCCCTGGGACCCCCCTAGGAAGTGCCCGACGCAACGGCAAGGCCTTATGTGAAGGGATCGTTAGACGCAGTTGTCGTATCTGACGCACCCACACACACACACATGCAAAGAATATAACACATACCCAACATTGTTTTACTTTCAACCATAGGTTGTAAATATGGATCCCAGATACTAGTATTAACTAGCATTTTCACATGCTCTATAGTGACAACTATCAAATTCGTCTTCATCTAATGAGCTCTCATAATGAACTCAATCCCATCCTTGAAAAGATGATACTTGTTCTATTCCCTGTAGAAAATGGCCTTCCTGTCATACACGTATAGACTTCCCAAAACCATCTCGCAAATTTCAAGTGGAACAATGTCTAACTCTACTTCATCAATGAAATTGGATGTGATCTCAAACTGTAACTTGCTTTGCTTAGTTACTTGTAACTGAGCATTATCACAAATCCAACCCAAAGGATACGATCTTGGTTGAGGCCTAGTTTCCAATCCCAAATTCTGAACAACTTTCTCTTAAATAAGATTTACATGTGATCCATTATCAACAAGTGTATCAATCTTAGTGTGCTTTGAGATAACTCGTAAATGAAACATGTCATTTCTTTTCGTTCCATCAGGGATTACATTAGCCTTTACAGAAGAAGCACATGAACTGGAACTAGCAACAAAAGATTTACCTTTGATGCCCATAGCGGTAACCTTAGTTTCATCCTCATAATCTGATCCAAGATCCTGAACTATGGTCATGGTCTTCTTTTTACCCTTCCTAGGCTGAGCCCACTTTGGTTTCAATTATGGATGCAACTTCCAACAATGCTTCTCATCATGTCATTTCTTCTTGCAATGAGAACATGTAGGCTTCTCTTCTTCTTTCCCTTCGACTGCTTCTCGAAGTTATGCAACTTCTTTGACTACTTCTCGAAGTTATGCAACTTCTTTGACTACTTCTCGAAGTTATGCGGCTTTCCTCTGCCTTTACTACCAGTTCCCTTGGCCTTCTTTCGATCCTCATACATTTCTTCCACCATGGCCTTCGTTGTCATGAACATAGAAAATAATGCCTCTTCAGTACCGAAAGGATTTGGATTAGAAGAATCCCCATGTTTTGTTGAAGCCATTTATTTCTTTTGAAAGTCATGCCTTGAACCAATCTCATGAAGGTACTCTTCAAACGATCCTTCACCAAGCTTGAGTTTGGACCTCGTAAGCATTCACTTGCAAATAAATGTCAAAACCAACTTTGATACCACATGGTCCTAAAATCCTTAGATGTCAAATTATTTCTTAAGCAGACACTAGACATCCGACTAGATTCAGGAAATGAAGATCGTCATGACTATTTGAAAAATATCATGTGAAAATGCTTGTTTATACATAAAATTCATTAACTGATAAATATAACTTGCAGAAATAAGAGTGCCAAAATAAAGAGAAATAGAGACAACAATAACAAGGTTCATTACACAGTTTTATAACGAAGTTCACCCATCTTGGGCTACATCTCTGATTTCACTTCCAAACAGTGAGACTGCTCTATTAATGCTCAAATGTCTGATACAATGATGAATTACAGTGCCAAATTTTAAGACACCCTTCAATTATACTACTCAAACCCAGAAACATGGGTTACTGCTGAATTCCTCTCGAAATTCTAAGAGAAATGAGTATAAACTTGAATATGTTCTCAACATATGCTTAAAGATCCCCCTTTGCATGCATAACAAGACTATGGGTCTCATACATGACAAACTGGACTAAGATCTTCGTATACAACACTTTAGCACACAAATAACAACACCATCACATTCCCCTTGGAATTATGAGAAAAATGAGTATAAACACTCTATAACTTCCTCAAAGAACTCAATAGCACGCAAAAGGAGGCAAATCTAATTTAGGAACACCTCTTGCATGCAAATTGAGACAAATATGCACTTGGCATGAAATTCTATGCAATATTGGCACGAATTCCCATGTACTAGTCCTCTAACTGAACACATAAATTCATGTGTTCTACTTGGTTTGGGAACATGAGTTTAAATAGGGCTAGGTCGGCCTAACCGACCCCCTATATACCCGTGATGTATTGTTACAACATAAATATAATTTTTTTGTTTGTTTTAAAAAACAAAACCCATGGTGCATTGGTAGGAGGCATATGTTAAGTCGTTGGAATATTCCCTCGGAGGTCATGTGTTCGATTCCCATTCGACCCAACAAACTTTATACTCTTTAGCCATTATTGGCTAATCAGAGAGTGCCACATGGCACTCTCTGGTTGGTCCACCTGTAGTATGTTGACTCTCAAAATTGTCAAAAGTCACATGCCTGCAAAGAATTGCAAGGCATACACATTTTTTTTAAAATATTATATATTCATATATATTAAATAAACTATAAGTGGGGACCCCCTATAGTGTCATTCAAATAAATAACCAGGAAGAGCCCCTTTGAAGGAAAAGTCACTTAAATTCTTTATTATTGATGGCTGTCTTTGATGCTTACAAATCACTTGCATGATGATTATTTTGATATGAGCTTGGTTTTAGTTCTCCGTGCTAACAATACCTGTTTCAAATGGTAATCAAAACTCCTCTTTGGGCATTGATTTTTTTTCGATTCTAAGTACAAATGCTGGGCAAAATCATCTTAAAAAAAAGTGTTTCATGGCTGTTGTCAAATGATAAAAGAGTTCTCATGTTTTTGAATGCATCGACACGATATTCACCCACTAGCGGCTGAGTTTTAGACATATCAGAAAAAGGGTGATCTACATACATATGCACATAGCGCATCACTTATATATATTACACATGTTATATGTATATGGTCCGATACATATTAGACAAGATACAAGGATATGGTAGTGCTGACCTTATTGTTGCAATTGTGATAATATAATGATTTATATTTAGAAAATGTTGAAGGTTTCAACGTATATGGGATATTATCCACAATGCCCACATATTATATATCGTATCGGTATGATCCAACATGTATATTTTATAGACATTGCATGGTATGACCGATGATCTTAATTATGGCAGTTAAGTGTTTGAAGTTCATATGTTAGTGAATGTTGACATTTCAAATGCGTGTGGGACATCTTGTATGCATATACCATAGGATGGACATTGTTGTTTACCGACGATGATTAATATGGTAGGTAGTTGAGTGGGTAACATGTGGTCCTAAATGAGATGGCACTTACTTGGCACCTGTTGGTTGCTTGAGGTTTTGACGTGGCTTGTATAGGGTTTAGCAAGTGATTAATGCTGGCCGTCACCCTAGCATGATGTGACCAACAATTAACATATCAACTTGTTGTTCAAAGCTACCATTTTGCGTTTTGGAATTCATTTTTATTCGTTAGTGGAAATCGAGCTCTGGTAACCACAACAACCGCTCAAAGGCGCCTTTTAACTTGCACAACACTAGGTACTAGGGTTTCAATTCCCTATAATCTAATGTGATTTTTTCTTAATAATTTATTCATGGCTCTGTAACTGCATGTCGTGCTTGTCATTCGATGCTTTCATGTTCTATTTTGAAGAAGAATAAGGTGGTTTTACTCCTGGCTTTGGAAAAACACATGCACATAAGTCTGAATGTTATGATGGATGGTTGATTTCCATAATTATGGTTGTTGGTTTCCTATTTACCATGATTGGTCTGTGTTTGTCTATAGCTCATTAAAATGGAAAAATCTTGTGCTTTGGGTCTTTGGTGTTTTAGTGTTGCAGATCCTATGTTGTTTCTTGAAATAAAATGCCATGCAACCCTATGAATAACCTTGTTGGTCTACCCACATGCACATTTCGGTCAGGCCAAGTCCGAACTAGAAACATTTTGGGTCAAAGCCCTTTTATTATCGACATTATGTTGTTCGTTGGAAACCACAATCATGTAAAACCCTGGTCATTTTGATTATGGTCATTGTTTGGGACCGAAAACAAAAAAGGAGGCATCACTATCTTTGTGTATTATGATTAGATTTGTGACAAATGTCACACCCGAGTCTGAGATTGTTTCTTAGTAATCCATTCGGCCTCACAAAGTTAATGGTGGTGCTTTGGTAGCATTAAAGTTTTGAAACCCCCGTTGTTTGTGACATCTCTGTTGGGTTCAATTTCATGACCTTTTGGCCATAATAGGGGCACGATACCATGATATTGACTGAGTAATTTCAATGCATATATTTGTCCGTCATCTCCTTGCAAATAAAAGTCTCTATCCAGTTTGGAGTCGGATTGAATGAGCATTGTTACAATTTGATCATTCAAGTGTTGTTTGATAAGCAATGAAATCGATCATTTAAGAGCGCAAATAAACACATGTTTGTTGGATGACTTAAATGTTTGTTTGATGACTCGGTTGATATTTTGAGCGTTGTCTACATGGAATTTGATCATTTAATAATAATAATAATAATGCTTGGGATGTCAAAGGAAAATATTTTGAGAACAATTTGAATGATGACAGAACTGTTGTGTGACATCTATGTTTTCAAAATGGATACTTTATGGAATGAGAGATAGATCGATTTTATTGAACACTATGGTTGTATGGTGACTATAATCTTGTTTGTTGGAATTGTGAGGATTGAATTATAATGGATATAACTGTAGTATAAGCATGCCCATTGTGTTTTCCCATCATAATTAACATTTTCCATTCATTACAATCCCTTCCATCAACCCAAATGCATGTTTCATTCCCATGCTTAGATTATAATTGTAAGAAATGTTTCATGGCAGAGTTATATAAGTTGAAAAAGGAGTGTTTAGTTGGTTTGATCTCTGCTCTGTTTCATATTAAAAGATGTTGATGATAACGATGTGATGGAACTATTCATGGTAAATGAAAAATTTGTATTGCACTTCTCGATCATACTTACCATTTTCCACTAATTAAAAACCTGATCATGAAATCCCAAGAGCCCTATAAATCCCTGTTATGAGTAATTACCAGTTCTGGAATGTACAATGCACACTAATTGCTTGCACATGTATTGTTATGTATATAGAGTCAGGTCTAAGTTATTATTTTGCAAAATTTTAGATGATGGATTAATTGTGCTTTGGTTCTGATATTTGTCAATGTGTGTTAGAATGAGCTTTTTCAGCATGGGCAGTCATAGCAGGAGGAGTAATAATAGAGGCAGAGGATTGGGTCCTTGGAAAAGGGGAAACAAAAGATTAAGGTTCTCTATACATTTTGATGCAGTTTCATAAGAGTTTAATCATTTTTTACAAACATGGTTCCTCAACTTGGCTGGACAATAAGTTTATATACCTTCGCCTATTTCTAAGAATCCACGCCAAAATATTGGCATACTAGTTCCAAATCATAATTCCAGTCCTTTAGTTGTGCTAGAACGAGATGGTCGGCATGATATTGTGCACCCTCCTCCCATACACTCACAAGGATGGCCAAATATCGATAATCCACAACAATCTCTCTTTCATGCTTGGCCCACTGGTTCACCGCCACTACCACCTCCTTCACATTGGAATTTGCAGCCTCAGTCCCAAGCCTCACATGCTCATCATAAGGCCAAAATCACTGATCTTGAAGAAAACCTCGAGGAAAAGAAAGTAGCAACAGCCATGTCAAAATCATCACATGAATCTTCTCATTTAGTCACTTCCCATATGCAAGAGAATGATAAGAAATCTGCTAAGGCAGATTCATCAATTGGAAAAAGTGAAAAGGCTGAGAGTAGTCAAAGCAAGAGAGGGGAAACCTCTCACAGTATATGGTTTCTCATAATTTCCTTGGCACCTATATATGGACTTGTTTGCACTTTATTTTGGACAACATATCATTTTTGGACAACTCGTGTTTATTTTGACAACTCATATTTGCTAGCAATGTTTTGAACAACCTTATATTTTACATGCTTCATGTTTTGATAAATTATGAAATGGATAGATTTTGATAAATTGCATAATTACCACATGGAGTGATAAGGGTTTCTTATGATTATTACATTTTGTACATAATAATTACATGAATTGTATGATGTGGTGAGATTGATATGTCATGCGTTCGAGGTGGAAGATACAAGGATGAAATGATTTATTTATTCATTAAAGAGAATTAGGGATCCCCACTTATTAGTTTTATTTAATACCCTTATCATATTATTGTTATTATTTATTAACTTACTTAACAACTCTCCTATTAACTAGACGTGGTTGAGTAATTCAAATACCTTGGAGATATTAAAAGGAGGTAAGTTGGACAAAGGAAAGGGGGGAAAAAAGAACACATTGTTTTGATAAGGTCTACTCTTACTTCCAAGTGAGATTTCGTTACTACTTCATTAATCTATGATTTCTAAGCTAAGACACTTCTTGTGATAGTGGGGTTTGTTGAAGGTGATGAAAAACTAGGACCAAGGAGCATTGAATTCCGATAAAATTCCAGGTTGATTGTCTATTTGATAGTCTGTAGACTTCTTTTGGTTTCTAGATTAATTTCTTAGTGCTAAATATGATTCTTGTGCAGAGTCATAATAGAGTGCAAGCTGTGGTTGTTGGCTTATCATTCTAATGGCCTATGTGTGTGTTACCTTAGGCCGCTCAAATTTCATTTGGTCCATACTTTGAAAGTATGTGAAGTGTATTGGCTGTCACAGAATGAATGAATAAAATCATTGATGGTTTTGCAACTCTCTTGGTCTTTCTTATTTCTATCAGATTATATGATTTTGCTTATTGATTAAACTATTATTTAAAAGAATCAAACTTCTTTATTTTAGTTTTCATTTGATAAATGATTAAAAAAACAAAAGTTGGTCTTTAAGTTAATAACTTGAAGGTTAATTGAACTTGCAATAAGGCTATAAATGAGGGTGATAATCCCGCCTATCTTGTCTTAGCCAAACACAATTCAAAAACATGTTGTGAGGAGGACTTCCATTTATTTTGCTCAACATAGTACAATCAACACCTACATCAACTGCACAATCACTTGCCCACTCATTGCCACATTACCTGCCATTTGTTTGACACGCCAGTGTACATATACCATGTCACCTTGTTGACTATACCTGCCACATCATCATACAGATGACACGTGTCACTTTTTTTATTGTTCCACATTGGTGCCGAAAATACCAAAAATGAGTGACACATGGCATCCTCTCATGATGCCATGTCAACTTGTTGACGTCATCCTGACAGTTCTATGGATGGCCACGTGGTAGCCTGTGGGCTTTCCACGTGGCATCCCCATTTTTCCTTTTGCCCTGTTTTCTTGAAAACTTCAAACGACCATAAATTTCTCATACGACGTTTGTTTGAGGTGATTCACATGCCATTGGAAAGCTATTGCCAAGCTCTACACAATGGAGTCATTTTAATTAGCATTTGAGAAGAATATTTTTTTAGCATTCTGGATCCTACTGGATCATAAATCTAGAAGTTTATGGCTGTAGGTTGGAGATCGAAACACTAAATTTTTTCAGTGCCAAGCTAAATCTAGGATATGGAGAAACAATGTTTCAGAAATCACAAATGAAAATGGGGAAAAATATTTGATTTTAATCAGATAAAGAAAGCTGCCTTTCAACATTTTGAAAAACTATATAAGGAAGACAATAATGTTGACCTTGACTCATTTGAGATCATGTTAAATGGCATCCCCTCTTTAATTGGCCCCGGGGATAATATTAAGCTATGCAAATATATTTTAGAGGAAGAAGTATGGGTGGTGATTAACCAAATGAACCTTGACAAGGCACCTGGTCTGAATGACGTTTTGACCCATTTCTATCAAAAATGTTGGTTCATCATTGAAAAAGATCTCCTAAGAATGGTCCAATATGTGCAAAACTCAGCCAAAATTGGGGGAAACACCAACTCCACCTTCGTGGCCCTCATCCCTAAAGAGCTCAATCCAACCTACTTTGCTATATATTTTCCCCATTTATCTTTGCAATGTATCCTAAAAAATCATCTCCAAAATCATAGCCAACAAACTCAAGCTTCTCCTCCCCTCTCCCATATCTCCTAATCAGGGCAGTTTTGTGGAAAAAAGACAAATGGTGGACAACATACTGATGGTTCAAGAATCCATACATTCAAGTCAAATCAGAGGAGAACAAGGTATGGCCACCAAAATTGGTATGACAAATGCTTTTAATAGAGTTAGACACAATTTCATTTTGTCAATTCTCTCTAGATTTGGATTCAATGAATTATTTTTATCCTGGGTTGTCACTTGATTTCATTGCCCTTGGATGCCCCCCTTGGTTTATGGTAGGCCAACTCCCTTATTTAAAATCACTTGCAGCCTTAAGCATGGATTTCCTCTCTCCTCCATCCTCTACATTCTTATGGTTGAAGCCCTCAACAAAAGACTTGATAAAGAAAGAAGGCAAAAAACCATTCCTAGCATCAAAATATTACAAGGAGTTAAGAGAATAAATAACTCTCAGTTCGATGGTGATACCATCCTCTTGGGAGGCACCTCTTCTATAATAGCTAACTGATTTAAAAAAGTAATGAATGACTACACATCAACTTCAAAAGGCCTTAAAAATGCTAGGAAAAGTCAAATATATCCATGGAATACCAATTCTAGAACTCTAATGTCCATTGCCAATTTGCTAAATTTTCCTTTTGATGAGAAATGGAAAACATTCAAATATCCGAGGATTCCTATATTCCTCAAATCCCTTCCTACTGCATCATGGAATCAAATCTTGGACAATATCAAAGCTAAATTTCATCACCGGGGTGCCTTCTGGTTGAACCCAACAGGTAGAGTGGTTCTTATTAAATTGGTCCTCTCCGCCCACTTGATCTTCAAATTCTCCTCGTTGCTAGCTTTGATAAGGATTAAATCTACAATTGCTCAGGAACTCAGATGTTTCCTCTAGTAGGGGGGACGATCTAATTCTAAGTGGTTTCATATAGTCAATTGGAACATCGTCTGAGCTCCAAAAATTTGTGGTGCACTGGAAATAAAGGACCCTTCTTTATCCAACATAGCTCTAGGTTCCAAGATCCTTTAGAGGCTAGTCACAAGGAAGAACGAATGGTGGAATAAAGTGATTGTTCATAAATACTTTTCATGCAAGAGGCTTCATTGCTTAGATGGTGAGCCAATGGTTCAAGGGGGCTCTCAAATCCGAAGACTTTTAAAATCATGCCTTCCTCTTATTCAAAATAAACTTACTTGGATTCCGGGAAATGATCAGAACATTCGCTTCCAAATTGACAACATCATGGGGCTCCATCCCCTTTGCAATGACCCCAACCTCCTCCCCCTTCTCTCCTAGCTTCGGAATCAAGGGAAACTAACATTGTTTGATATATCTTCTTCGAACATGACCTTTTGGAAATGGATGGGTTGGGATCTAGGTGCCCCTCCCCCCCATATTCAGGCTTTCTCTAATCTTTTCATTTCTCATCTCAAAGGATGCACCCCATTTCTCTCGTCCTCTAAAGACTCTAGAAGCTGGGGTTCACAAGACTATTCAGTTAAGAAAGGCTTTGATTCCTTGCTTGCTTACGCTTCACTCCCCCCCTCCTTTGGCTAGCTGGAATTGCATTTGGGACCGAGATGGCCATATTATGTTGGAATATAGCACATGGAAATTTTTTAATTGGGGGAAATCTCATCAAAAGAGATTTTTATGGGCCCTTCAAGTGCGCCCTTTGCAAAGAATCTTTGGAGACAATTCTGCACCTTTTTCTAGAATGCCCTGTCTCCCTTTATGTATGGCAGATATCTCTTCGAGATTTATACTCAAGAATCAAGTGGCCCTCCTCTATAGGGAAGCTCTTCAAAAAATGACATTTCTTGTACAAGGGGACTTTCCATCAAAACAATGTTTTTAAAAGAATGTGGCTGGCCCTGCCCAAATATCTCTTTTGGAAAATCTGGCTCACTTGAAACAGAGAATTCTTTGCAGGAGAGAAAGTTATCCCTTCGTTAGTGGAAAAAAAGGAAATCAACTTACTCTCAAAGCACATTAACCAACATAATAAAGCTTCAGACACATTGCAATATCTTGATAACAGTGAAAAATCTTGGCTAAATCAATTCACCCCTCTCTCTCTTGAGGAGGCTTCTTCCCCTCTCATATCCAGATGGAAACTCCAAATCTCATATGATGAGTTCTTCCATTGGAAAATTTCTAGAAACAACCATATTCTCAATTTTTATGGTGCTTCGAAGGGAAACCCCAGGGTGGCAGGAGCGGGAGGGGTGTTGTATAGCCTAGGAGGACAACTAGAATTCACTTTCGCATGGAATATTGGACATTCTACCAATAACCAAGTGAAAGCCTATGCCCTTATTCAGGGTCCGATCTTGGCCAAGGATCATGGTATTTATGCCCTCATAGTAGTAGGAGATTCTAAATTGATCATCAAGTATGTCAGACAAAACTCTTTGCTAAAGAATATACATCTTTGAGCCATCCTTTGATGAATTTAGACAAAAATTCAGTCTTTCCATGCAATTGAATTCTTTCATGTCTTGATATCAAATAATCAAGAGGTTGATAGGCATGCCAACTAGACCATCAAACATAAAGAAGGAGTTCTCTCGGTCAATAGAACACTATCCATGGAAGTAATTCCATGAAAAACCAAAATTTCACAAAAGGTTTGGAATGGGGAGGGTCTTGGTTCCTACCCCCCATGCAAAGTTTAAGATCAAATCATCTTGGTTTGGTAGCAAAATATTGTAATAAAAGGGGGGATCCTCCCATCCATTTTGAGAGCCTCTCCTCTCACGCTATGTCATCCAATCAATCATCCACATGGGGAGTTGTCATGCTACCATTATTCTCCCATGGGAACCTGTACACCATGCACCCCTAAGATCATCATTTAAAATCCTCCGCTGGGATTTGTCTTATTCCCAACCTCATTCATTCCTTTCTCTACAATGTGGGAAGATATTGGTTGTCCTGTGTTCAGTCGTAGGGACTTATAATGATTTTTGAAGGTGGAGAAAGGATGTTAATGCTTCATTCTGTGTGTGGGGAGTTAATTTCCGAGGGTGGAAAAAAATTAAAGGCGACTCCGTTCTCATGTGGAGAGTTATTTACCTCATCCATGGTTCATTATCAACCTAGATTTCATGCTTAGGTAAGGGATCTTAGCTCTGCACTCCTGCTTTGTTTGTTCTCTCTCTGGTTCATTTCATGAGTGAGACAATGGTGGCCCAGGTTATGGGTCATTGGAATAGAGGACCGAAACAGTTGGAAGCAGATATGGCAGACTCCCAAAACACAATTCTCTCCTTGTAGATTCGGTTCAATGGCATCTCAACGCATTTACTCATAGTTTTTGAAGAATCGGTCTCCCATAGGTAAACTATTCGGTAACTTCAGGATGAATGCTCAACACTCAGGCAACAGTGTGATGAATTTTGTGCGAGGCCTCAACAAAACATGGTCCCTCCAGCATAAATTGGTGGTCCAAAGAATTTAGATGAAGGTTCCTCTCCAGTTGTATCTCTTGCTCAATTTGATTTGAACGCCACAATGCTAGGAATAGAGTAATGGTACCAATTTAGTTTGATCCTAAGGGTTTTCCCAATATGTTTCATTTCTGCATATATATCTTAGGCACCTTTTATAGATTGTATGCAGGCAAGGTTATGGAAATTTTGTATGAGGGGAAAAATGTAAAGCTGAAGCCTATAGTTGTAGTTTCCCTTGAATAGGGATTTTTCGATAGTTTAGTAGAAAATTTTGATTCTCTATGTACTCCTCAGATGTCTTTTTGAGGTCGTTTTTATCAATAAATATACCCCCCCCTTTCCGTTAAAAGAAAAAAAAGATGAAGATGAAATCAATCCTATGGAATGGTTGAGGATAGTAAAGAAGTATGGTATAAATAATTCAATGGAAATAACTTATTTTTTTGGTGAAGCTTGTAAGTGGTGGATTACTATTGATCATGATACTAGACTGAACATCATAGTATTCATGTTAAGTACCAAAGCCCTGAATATAGAAACTCCACAATAGATCTAGGGAACAATATAGAAAACCCACACTTTATTATTACGAAAACCCTTAGGGTAAGGAAACACCATACGATAGATCCTATTATGGAAGAGATCCTCTCCTGCTCACTTGCCTCTTCGAGGGGACCACCTCCTAATGATATATCGCTCCAAATATAATACTTCTTCTTCTTGACTTCCATGACATTGCTTGAACCGCTTTATATAGTGCTACCAACCACCTAAGAACATTCTAGAGGAGAAACGTTCTAGAAGTGGAACCTTTTAAGAAGTCTTATTACATTTATTATGTTTACATTAATATATCTAACTACCATAATGGGCGTTATTTAACAATATAGTGGATCTAGTCCACCTTACATTGAATGGCCTCGACTATTATCACTATAGGCCCTTCGACCCCCACATTACCTCTCTAGCTACACTACATTACATCCCCCTTATGAAAGCGTTGTCCTCAACTCTTGTTATGAGAGTGTACAACCATATACCAGGGTCCCATGGATAAGTGTGGACTATGGTGCTAAAGTAGGCTGGAGAACTAGGGTCCCATGTAGAAATGCGAGCCACCGTACTGAAGTAGTCCAACCGCCACTGTAAACTTGGGTCTCATGTCCAAGTGCTCATGTGAACTCTACATTGAATATATTCAATCTCAATATCCACTTGAAAATAATGCTCCAAAGATCGACACTGGTCATGTGGAGTCAAATATGCAGATCCATCCCTATATATGGAAAGGGTCGCAGTTAAATCTGGAAGGAACAATACCATTGTAGAATATGTAGGCTAGACACTGGTAGTCATAATTGACTCTTGATTTGTCACATTGATGTTCTCTACAGAAGGTGGAGTAGGGTCATCAAATAAAATATGAAAGTGGCTGTCATCCCAAAAATGACAACTATCCATATACCATTCATCACATTTGGCCTTCCAATAAGACCAAGCATATCTTTCTTGATTCTATTCTTCCGTGACACAATGGCCGATGATCTCCATGTTATAACTCTCCATATACCAATCACCACAATTTCTCTCATAATCATACCAAGCATATATTTCTTGAGTATATTCTCCTACAATGTGAATGTACATGAGATCTCTAATATATCTCTCCTGCTCCTTATATCTCTCTCCTACTTTGCAAGTATGATCTCTTCAAAATTTTGAAATGTTGCTTCCAAATTTTGAAATTTGGCTTGGAGGGATTTCATCTTTCATTGCAGGTCTATGAGGAGTTGAAATTGAATATCCATTGGAAACACCACATATAATATACCAAAAGAAATCTCTTAAAATCGTCTATCCAATGGCACCAATCGAGTAGCAATCTAAGCACCCGATCAAAAGTTATGATCTTTGCAGTCTCGTCACTGTCACAAAAAAATCCGAAAACAAGGCTGATTTTAAATCAACGATATCTTCACTTCTAGAGCTCTGATTTGGATGATTTTTTAAATGGGCTAGGTGCTACGGAAATCAACAAAATCGTGTCTTCGTTTGCGGAAAAACACTAAAAATGAGCAGATTTTAAAATGACGATAGCTTCACTTTTCGGACTTCGTTTCAGACGATTTTTTTCTTTTTTTCTTTTAATCTAAGAGGAACTCATATATACATCTATTTTTATGCAAATTCCACACATAAAGCTACAAAATTAGTTTGGAGTGTCGCGACCCTCTTTTGTCTTCTTGAAAAAAACTGCAAAAATAGAGAAATTTTTTTGCCCCTTTTTGTGGCTGAACAAAGTGCTTTGATACCACTTGTTAAGCACCAAACACCTGAATATAGAAACACCACAATCTATCTAGGAAAAAATATAGAAAATAACCCACTTTATTATTATCAAACCCTTAGGGTAGGGAAACACCATACAATAGATCCTATTATGGAAGGGATCCTCTCCTGTTCACTTGCCTCTTCGAAGGGGCAACCTCCTAATGAGCTACACCCTCCAAATACAATACTTCTTGATTTCCTATTACATTAATTGAACCCATTTATATAGTGCTACCAATCATCTAAGAACATTCTAGAGGATGAACCTTCTAGAAGTGAAACCTTCTAAGAAGTCCTCTTACATTTGTTACGTTCACATTAATATATCTAACTACCATAATGGGCCTTATTTAATAATATAGTGGACCTAGTCCACCTTACATTAAATGGCCTCCACTATTATCACTATGGGCCCTTCGCCCCTCCCATTACCTCCCCAGATACACCATAATTCCTGTTTAGAGTGAGCTAGTGAAAGGGTTGGTCGATCCTTCCTCCTACATGGAATTTTCGTCAAGGGGGAACCCATGGAAGGGTAGATCGACCCTTCCTCTATAATAATATTCTCATGAAATTGGGTCATTTGGAAGTGTCAACTGATCCTTCCTTTGACATAAAATTCTCATTGAGGTTGATCCCACAGAAATAATGATCGACCCTTCCCTTAGAATAGTATTCTCATCGAATGGGGGGCTAAGAAAGGGATGGCCGATCCTTCATTAAGCATATGATTCTTGTTGAGGGTGAGACCAGGTAAGGGACCTCCAAACATTCCTACAAAATAGTATTCTAATTGAAGTGAGTCCAGGGAAGGATCAAACAATCCTTTCTCCACCATAAAATTCTTATTGAGGGGATCCCGAGGAAGGGTTGGTTGATTCTTCCTCTAGCATAGTTTTCATGAAAAGGGGATCACATGGAAGGGTCAACTGACGTTCCCTCTAGCATATAATTCTCATAGAGAGGGATCATGGAGAAGGGTCGGTAGACCCTTCCTAAATGATGATATTATCATCATGGGGTATTCAATGGAAGAGTCAATCAACCCTTCCTCAAGCATATTATTCCCAAGGAGGGGGAGTCCAATGAAAGGGTCAACTGACCCTTCCTTCAACACAAAATTATCATAGAGGAATAGTCTAGGGCAGGGTCGATTGACCCTTCCTCCATAGTACTATTTTTGTTGAGGGTGAGCTAGGGAAAGGGTCCACTGACCCTTTCTTTAGCATGTAATTCTTGTCGAGGGTGAGCCCAAGTAAGGAGCGACCAACCCTTCCTTTAGAATAATATTGTTGACAAAGAGGGGCTTGGGAAATGATTGATCAACCCTTCCTCGAGCATAGTATTTCCATCGAGGGGGAGCCTAGAAAAGGGTTGATCATCCCTTATTACACATTAGTATTCTCATTGAAGTGAATCCTGGGTCCAATGCTTCCTTGAGCATAGTATTCTGGTAGATCATAATATTCTCATAGAGGGGTAGTCTAGGTAATGGTTGATTGACCCTTCATCTAGTATAGTATTCCCATTCAAGGTGAGATAGTGAAAGGGTCGATCAACCATTCCTCCATCATAGAATTTTTGTCAAGGAGGAGCCCATGGAAAGTTCGATTGACCCTTCCTCTATAATAGTATTTTTATCATAGAGGGTCCCATGGAAAGGTAGGATAATCCCTCCTCCAACATAGAATTCTCATTGTGGGTGATCCCGGGGAAAATCCTGCTGACCATTCATATGGAATAATATTCTTATTGAAGGGGGGGCCCAGGGAAGGGATGATCAATCATTTCTCAAGCATATAATTCTCATTGAGGGTGATACTGGGTAAGGATCCTCCAAACATTGTTGTAGAATAGTATTCTAGTCAAAGGGATTTTGGTGAAGGATCACCCGATTCTTTCTCTACCATAGAATTCTCGTTGAGAGGGATTCTAGGAAAGGGTTGGCCGATTCTTATTCTGGCATAGAATTATTTTTGAGTGGGAGCATTAAGAAGGGCTAGTTGATCCTTCCTCTAGCATAGTATTCTATTTGATGGTGAACTCGAGGAAGAGTTGACCGATACTTCCTCCAAATTTGTATTCTCAACGAAGGAGGGCCTTTGGAAGGGTTAATCGACACTCCCTCTAGTATAGTATTCCCAGTGAGAGAGATTCATGGAAAGGATAGGATGACCCTACCTTCGACAAATTATTCTTATTAAAGGGGGCCCAACAAATTGTTTGTTGATCTTTCCTCTAACATAGTATTCACATCAAGGGGTATCTTAGGAAATGGTTGGCCTACCCTTTGTCCAAAATAGTATTATAGTCAAAGGGGGTCCTAGGGAAGAGTCAACAAATCTTTCCTTGAGCATAATATTCCTATCAAGTGAGAGGAAAAGAATAGTTTGGATGACCTCTTCGACAACATAGTATTCTCAATAAAGAGAGGCTCAGGGAAGGATCAACTAACCTTCCTCAAACATAGTCTTCCTTCCAAGGGGAAGCATAGTATTCCCATTGAGAATAATATTCTCATATAGGGGTATCTAGGGAAGGGTTGTTTGAACCATTCTCTAGTATAGTATTATCATTATAGAGAGCCCTTGGAATGGTCGATCGACCTTTCCTCTAGCATAAAAGGGTAAACTAGTTCTTCCTTAAGCACAATATTCTTAATGATGGTGTCCCCTGGAAGTGTCAGTCATCCTTTTCTCCAACATAGTATCCATGTCAAGGGGTAGTCAAGGGAAAGTTCAATCGATCCTTCCTCCACAAAAATATTCTAGTTGAAGGGGTCTAGGGAAGGGTCGACTGACCATTTTTTGAGCATAGTATCCCCATGGATGGCGATCTAGGGAAATGTTTAGATGATCTTATCTGGAATTCACATTTAGGAGTATCCTAGGGAAGGGTCAACCAACCCTTTCTCTGACATAACATTCCCATCGAGGGAAAGACACAAAAAAGGTTGGATGAACCTTCCTCCAACGTAGAATTCTCATCGAGGGGGAGTTTAGCAAAGGGTTGAATGAACTTTTCTCAAGCACAATATTCTTGTCGAGGGGGAACTCAATGAAGGGTAAATGACCTTTCCTCAAGCATAATATTCTCATCAAGAAGGAACCCAGGGAAGGGTCAACCTACCTTTTCTCTAACATAATATTCTTCTTGAGGGGAAACTTGGGGAAAGGTTAGTCGAACCTTCCTTGAGTATAGAATTCTCATCGAGGTTGAGCCTAGGGAAGGGACAACCGACCTTTCCTTAGCATAGTATTATAATCAAGGGCAATCCCAGGGAAGGGTTATCCAACCCTTCCTTGAGCATAGTATTAGTGTCTCGAAGCTTGTTGGGGAAGCATTTGTCAAACATTTCTAAAACATAGTATTAGTGTAGATGAACTCTTTTAGGGGGCATAGTATTCTTGTTGATGCAGATCCCAGGGAAGGATCGATTGAATTTTTTCAAGCATATTATTATCATCTAAAGGGGCCACACAAAACTATCAACTGACCTTTGCTAGAGCATAGTATTGTTGTCGAGGTGGATTGTAGAGAAGTGTCGATTGATTCTTCCTGAAACATAGTTTTCATGTCTTGTTTTATCACCGAGGAAGGGTCACTTAACCCTTCCACAAGCATATTATTCTATTCTACGGTAGCCAAGGAAGTCTTGGTTGATTTTTCTTTAAGTATAATATCAACATCTAGTTGTTGCATGTCTAAGAGTCAGTCTCCCTTCCTCTATATTGGTTTTCTCAATGAGAGTAGACCAGGTAGTTGTTGCAATTTCCTCATCCATTCCTTTTTCTTTTCTCATTTTTCTTTTTCAAATTTCTCTCCCTTTCCTTTTTAGTAATTTCCTCTCTTCCTCTTGTACAACAATTTTCTCTTTTATTCTTAATAGAAACTTCATATTCTACCTTTTCTTCTCTTTTTCCTCTCTCAATCTTCTTGGTAATTTCCTATTTCCTTCATTTTTGCCAATTTCCTCTTCCATTCCATTTTCATTTTCTATTCTTATTTATCAATTTCCTCTTCTATTCCTTTTTCATTTCATTTTCTTATTTAGCAAATTCATATCTTATTATTGTTTAACAATTCATCTTTTATTCTTAATAGAAACTTCATTCACTTCTTTTTTCTTTTCTTCCTCTTCCAATCTTCTTAACAATTTCCTCTCTCATTCATTTTTTCTATTCTTGTTTAACAATTTCCTCTTCCATTCATTTTTGTTTTTCCTTTCTTATCTATCATTTCTCTCTCTGTTCCTTTTTATGTTCCCTTTCTTTTTTAGCAATTTCCTTTCTTAGTCTTGTTTAACAATTTTCTCTGTTATCCTTAATAGAAACTTCATATTCCACTTATTTTTCTCTTTTTCCTCTTCTAATCTTCTTAGCAATTTCCTCTTCCATTCATTTTTATTATTTAAATCTTTTATCAATTTCCTCTTCCATTCCTTTTTTCTCTCATTTTTGTTTTCTTCTCTATTTAAATGGGGCATCTCTATACATAGATAAAACTATTTACATTTCTCCATTCATGTTGTTCAATTCCATTATCACACTCGCTTCTTTAACACTCTCCCTTAGTGCTCTCTTCTTTAGCATTCTTCCTTAAGGTGCTCTCCTTGGGCACACTCTCCTTTGAGGCCTCTACCTTAAGTTGCACTCTACCTTAAGGTGCAATCTCCCTTATCATGCTCTCAGAGGAAATCTATGAATATGGAAGCAAATAAATGACCACATCTATGGAAAAATTAGGTAGTATTGCAAATAGATGCAACAATTCAATTTCATCTTTTTACTGTATTCACTTCTTCTACAATCCATTGCAAGAATTGGTGGATACCATCATCCTTATCTACTTTAATGTCTCTTTGGACATTTCTATATATATCAAAAGAAGTGATCTTCAATGATAATCTTTGAGATATTTATAGTAGTGACATTATTTTCACTGTTACTTTTGTAGTTATATATTTTCTTTTAGCTTCAACTTTTCATATCATGCTTTGTCAATTACAATGTTGAATTGCATTGTATGAAGCTCAATTAAATAAAATAAATAGAATATATACATGATATTTCAACCCTTTGAATTATAATAAAATACATGTTATTCAATTTTATCTTTTATTGGATGTTGTTTTATATAGATTTAGAAGAAATCCCAATTACAATTTGAGACAATTAATTTATATATATGTGAATCCTAGGTTGTAAATTTAAAAACATACCCTTGCAAATCGATTTTCCCATGCACACATGAATAACATTTGGGCTGCCTAATTTGGGCATAAACAAATTCATAAAAATTGATTAAGGAGGCCAAGTTCTATCAACAACTTGCCTTTTCAAAACATTTTGGTCAATCATAATTTGTTTTTAAAACATTATTAGAAGGGGTTGCCACCTATGGGAAATGATTTTCTCATTAAAATTGGTCCACTCAAGCTCAAATACGAGGAAAAATAAAGTATCAAGGCTGTCAACGATTTGCCCTTTCAAAACTTTTTGCTCAACATAAATCAAGTAAACAAAGAAAGCCAATTTTAAGCATTAAATTCCCATACAAAACCACTTTTCTTAAGAAGATTTGTGAGCATGAGGATGTGAAGTATATGGGCATTGATTTGGCCCTTTCCATTTGACTTGATTTGCACATTAACAATGAAAAGAAGATACCTATTATGGGCATTGAACACTCGAGCTCAAATATAGGGAAAAATAATGTGCCAAGGATAACAACGATTTGAGTGGGCACAGATTTTGTCATTCAAATCGTTCTACTCAAGCTCAAATACAAGGAAAAAGAAAGTGCCAAGGATGGTAGTGATTCACCCCTTCAAAACATTTTTCTCAACACAAATCAAGTAAACATAGAACTGATTTTGAGCATGAAATTCCCATATAAAACTACTTTTCTTAAGTGGATATACAAGCATGAGGATGTCAATATCTATACATCGACTTGGCCCACTCAATTTGATTTGCCTTACATATTAACAATGGAAATAATGATACATGTTCTGGGCATTGAACACTCAAGCTCAAATATAAAAAAGAAAGTGCCAAGGCTGAAAACGATTCAAATGGGAAATGATTTGATTATTTAAATCACTCCACTCAAGCTCAAATAAAAGGAAAAAGAAAGTGACAATGATTCACCCCTTCAAAACATTTTTCCCAACACAAATCAAGTAAACATAGAAACCGCTTTTGAGCATGAAACTACCATACAAAACCACTTCATTTAAGTAGATTTGAAAGCACGAGGATGTCAATTATATGGGTCCACTCAATTCGAATTGCTTCACACATTAACTATGAAAATAAAATATAGTTCTAGGCATTGAACACTCAAGCTCAAATACAAGGAAAAATAAAATGCCAAGGTTAGCAACAATTCGAACGGGCAAGGATTTTCTCATTCAAATCATTCCACTAAAGCTCAATTACAAGAAAAACAAAGTGCATAGGCGGACAACGATTCACTCCCTTTAAAACATTTTTCCCAACACAAATCAAATCAAGTAAACAGAGAAAACCAATTTTGAGCATGAAATTCCCATACAAAACAACTTTGCTTAGGCAAATTTACAAGCATGAGGATGTCAATTATTGGGCATCGATTTGGCCCACTCAATCTATTTTCTTTGCACATTAACAATGAATTTTTTTTTCATGTTATGGGCATTAAACACTCTTATTGTCCTTATTGTCCAAGATTGGTTACATAAACACATGCCCTATTATCCATATAAATTTGTACTTAGAACCAAGAAGAGTTACAACTTCATAATGAATCCACAATTTACAATTAAAAACCCATAACAACTCAATTAAATCGAATAGAAACATAAAAACAAATTAATGACTTTTATCAAAAGACAATTCACCCAATTCTCATTGAGTTTCAAATAATTATCATTATTTACAATTCAACCATATGCACAACTAATTTCCTACTTGGTTGTAGCTTCACTTACCTTGCAACTTGCATATTATTATGTCTTTCCTTTATAAAGTTCAAAGTTGGAATCTTTTTGAACTTTGATTTATTTATGTACAAACAACTTAAATTGAATGGTGTCCTACTACATATGTTATTGTAATATAACGAAGGTTAACCGTTGCATATTACTTGATTAGGTTAAAGGTTGATTGTGCATACCGAGAAACCATAGATTTAATATGGTATAATTTGGCGTGATTTTATTTTAGGGCATTTGAATCAAAAGTGAAATATAATTTATATCAAAATCATTTTGAAATAAAAATATAAAAGATTTAATATATTTGATAAGAAATACATATGTGAATTGGTTTATTAATGCACAATTAATCATAAGCATTGAGAAAATCGGTTGAAAACTTATAGCCAACAAATTAGTGCATGTGGTTAAGAGCTTTATTGTTATTTAAAGTTATACTCGATTGCTTGATTATTTATGTATAGAAAATTGAATGTAAATAATAATTGTTGTAACTATTAAAATGGTTAAAACCTTGATTATTCTTTCAATTTATACTTTTTTTTTTCCACGAGAAAAAATGCTCTTTATATTCATAAGGATATAAAAATTTACAAAAGTCGTCTTCTCGAACAACAACAAAACTAAGGAGGAACTGCTCAAAACTTGGATCAATCCATCATTGACCCGACTATCAAGACGAAAACCCATCTATGCTCGACTTTCAGATACGAAGGTGCCTAATCAAAGCTTAATCTTGTAGGCTGGTCCTTCGTTGCCATTTCCCCAAATTGTAAAACAAATTTGGCTCGATGGGAGGAGCAATGCTTTTTTAGAGAGGGAATCCGCCTCGCTGTTTTCCTCTCTGAAAATGTGCTTGAAGGAGAGCTTTCTAAATAGTTGTGTAGCATCTTTGGTTCTTTCTTTCCAGCAATCAAGGACTGCCACTTGGAAGTCAGCAAGTCCCTTCAGCCAATCGATAGTAAGCTTAGAGTCTCCAAGGAGTAACAAAACATCGGTATGACGGCTAGCCAGAACGAGAGATGCCCAAGCACCTAAAAGCTCTGCCTTCGTGTTAGAACCCTGACCACAATTCAATGTCCAATAGATGCAAGTGTGGGGGTTTAAAGCAATTTCCCCCCCAGCTCCACAAAGCGCACCTCCTTGTTGAGAGGCCCCGTCGAACCAGGCCACCGCCCTATCGATTGGAATGATAAAAGAATGCCAGACAGATGGCCTAGCCTTAACTGTCTTGCCCGATTTGTTCGCCTCAGCCAGAATGAGGGCTGACACGTTTTGGAAAGAAGGCATCTTATCATTAAAAAATGCTGCATTTCTTGTCTTCCAGACTTGCCAGCACAGATGGATCGGCAGCATAGAAAGCGTGCAGTTGTTAAGGAACCAGTTTTGAAAGCAGGCAAGCACACTATTACCCATCCAAAGCATGGAGAAATTTAATGCCGAAGATAGAAACGACCAGATCGCTCGAGTGAAAGGGAAGAGAATAAACACATGCATAGTAGATTCGCTGTCAAGTTTACAGAGGGAACAACGGTTCGGGCCCTCCCAACCGCGGGCTTGCAATTTATCCCAAAACAATAGTTTGTTTTCCAGCAGGAGCCAAGCGAAAAGTTTTAGCTTTAATGGGCATTCGTCCCTCCAAATCCTCTGTCTCCAGTTGGAATTTAATAGCTTCCAGATAAGAGCAACCAAATCTTGGTAAACATTCTTTGCATTGAGCTGGCCGGAACAATCTCCCCCCGTCCAGATGAGGGTGTCTGGCTTAGGTTGCAATCGCACGCCAGATTCTTTAAGAAGTTGAGTGTAGCCATCCCATTGGACCGTGAGCTCCGCGTCCAGCTGGAGATCCAATCCTTTCAACCAAGAGTTGCCTAGCGGGCCTCCTTTGGATGGGCAGTAGAACTGGTGTAAGTAGATATGGCTCTTTTCTTGAAGGTGAGCGTGAAGGGAAGGTGAAAGCATAACTTTCCTGCCCAAACCCAGAAATCAATCGCTGCCAACTTCTATCAAACTACCATTTCCAGGATTCCACGAAAGCCATTTTAAAATGATCGGAAGAGTGGAAGAGAGATTTTTCCAAGACTGTGAGCCTTTTAAATGACGAACCTCTGCGAATCTGATCCAAATGTGGACCGGAAGATGGTGGAGATATTTTTCTTTGATTACATTGCTCCAAAGTCCCAGTTTTGTTAAAATTCTCCAAAAGGTGTTAGCCGAAAGCGCCTTGTGAAAAAGAGGCAGATTTTTGAGGCCCCAACCTCCCATCAACTTAGGTTTAGATAAGTCCTCCCATTTGCTGAGATGATAGCCTTTGTTCTTCTTACTACCAGTCCAAAGGAAAGAAAAGATGAGTTGACGGAGCATCTTCAAAACGGAGGCAGGGATATGGGCTAAAGCCATCCAATAAATCGGAAGGCTTTCCAGAACCGCTTTTATCAGAATATACCTTCCCCCCATGGAGAGTAATCTGTGCTTCCAGTTGAGTATTCTGCCTTCAAATTTGTCAATTAGCCAAGTCCAATCTTTTTGTGTGTAGCTGGAGGACTTTAAGAAGTATCCTAAATAGGTAAAACCCTCCGCTAGCTCGAGGAAACCAATGCCAAAAATATTTTTTAACTCAAGTTTCAAAGTATCCTGTGCATTCGAGACCAAGAAGACGGATTTAGTGGCATTGATTTCTAAACCTGAAACATCACAAAAGGAAGATAGGATAGAATGAATGATGGTCCATTCAGAAAAATTAGCATTTGTCAAGATTAGCACGTCATCAACAAAAAGGATATGGAGAATATGAGTCAGTCCTGCAACTTTTACTCCTTTCAAGAGCCCATCTGCTTGTTTGTTTTTGAGTAAGATGCTGAGACGTTCCAGGATCAAGATGAAAAGAAGAGGGGATAGTGAGCATCCCTGTCGGAGCCCTCTCTCACAGTGAAAAGCCTTTGTAGCTTCACCATTGATCAGAACAACAAGAGTTG
>ML794580.1:53092-67010 GCA_009831015.1 Picea engelmannii
AATCAAAACAACAAAGGTTTTATTTAGTTGAGAACTTACTTTCCCTCTTCTTCTCGAGTCTTCTACGACATCTAGAATGTCCTGGCCCATTAGATCGAAAAAATGCAGGAAAAGTTCGACCGACCAGCCGTCGGGTCCTGGGCTTTTCTCCCTCTTAAATCCTTTGATTACGTCAAAAATTTCCTCCTTTGTACAGGGGGAAGCTATCGATTGTGCCTCCTCGGGTGAAACCATCCTTGAAAAGAGGCTGGCTGTTGCTGTCTGCGCTGCTAAAGAAGGGGATGGAGTTGCTTGGAAAAAAGTTTTAAAATGAGTGAAAGCCGTCGATTTGATGTCTGCCTGTGTGTGATGTAGACTTCCGTTTCCATCTTCGATCTCCCAGAGGTTCTTTTTTGATCGGCGGGAGCAGGCTATTCGATGAAAGAAACGTGTATTTTTATCTCCTCCAGCCAACCAAAGCATTCTGCTTTTCAGGCGCCATCTTTCCTCCTCATCCCGAAGATGTTTGTTTCGGACTTCCTCTAGACAACAAATCTTGTAGTCTAGATCTTTGCTGCTAGCATTCTGAAGCTTTTGTCTTAGAAGAACCTCCAGCTCAAGTTCAATGTTGTTAAGTTCGACTTGTTCCCGGTCCTTTTTAGCCTTTAACCAATGTATAGTGTGAGATTTTAAACTAGTGAGTTTCCTGAACAAATTCCCTTGGGCGTCTCCATGCACTATGAGAGAATAGTCCTTCCAAACCGAAGTAACCAGATTATTAAAGGAAGTTTCCTTCAGCCAAAGCGCATTGAATTTGAAGGGTTGACCCGCTCCAACACGGCCTTCCCCTAATTGTAAACAGATCGACGTATGATTAGACAGGAAGGGTAGATTAACCCAAGCGCGACTACTGTAGGAAGGTAAGAGTAGACTCTCAGCAACCAGAAAACGGTCGAGTCTTTTGGAAATACTTGCTGGCCCTTGTCGTTCGTTTCTCCACGTCGGCAGAAGCTCTGGCGGTTTCAAGTCAATCAAAGCATTTTTAAAGAATAACTGTTTGAAAAAGCTTGAAAGTGGATCAGTCGACGCCTTATCTCCCCACATTTCAAAAGGACTGGTAATTAAGTTGAGATCACCAGCGAGAATGAGGTTCTCTGCCACAAGTAAGCCCAGGTCATCAAGTCGCTGCCAGAAAACTTTGCGGTCAGCGCATGGGCCGTAAACATTGAGCAAATTGATAGGTCTTTTAAGTTCAAGGCTAATCCTGGAAAGCAAGATTCCTCCTGGACTGAGCATCGGAGAAAGATTGAAAAAAGTAGGGTCCCAAGAGGCCAATAGGCCTCCCGAAGTTCCCACAGAACTTGCCGAGCAGGACAACCAGCTCGGACGTAAAAGATGCATGAATTCCCTGGCCACTGAAGCGGCCACCAGAGTTTCTTGAAGGAAGATGATTGACGGCTTAGTCTGATCAAGGAGTCTTCGCATGGAGGCTTGTTTCAGGGGTCCTCCGACCCCTCTGATATTGAAGGATAAAAGGATCATGATTTGAATTTATAATTGATAATTCATGTATAGAACATTAAATATAATAGTTGTATCATTGCAACATACACTAAGTCTGACTTGGTAGATAGTTATTGTAGCAATATAATACTTGTAATCAATGGTTTTGAACTTCCTAAATATTATGGTTTGTTTTTGTGTACATATGTCTTCTTATCTATTGTACTAATATACATACTTGTAATAAGTGGTTTCAAACTTCTTCAATATCATGGTTTGCTTGTGTGTATATACTGGTTCTTATCTTCGTGAATCAAATATGTTCTTCATGGTTAGTTATCTATATTCATTGTTTACATGTTTCATGATATCAATTTGTATTTATTTATTTATTTTCAATGCTTACATGTTCTATGATCATGGATCTCTATTTAATATGTTATTGTTGTCATTTTTTATCCATGTCTTCTTATTTCTTTCAAAGATACAATATGTCATTTGCTATAAATATTTTGGCTATTTTTTAAGAGTATTTCTCATAATATACCTATTATCTTTGTGGTTAGTAACTTAGATGTTCGGCTATGGTAATTGGTATTAGTTGTGCTATCCATTAACATCCAAAATGTTTAACATTTTGAGGGCAAATTTTCTAGATTTGGATGATTTTTTTTTTCTTTTGTTTAGATTTAGCAATTTTAAATATAGGATAATGATGTAAAATAGAACATGAACTACAACCAAAATAGGAAACACCACCCCCATACCTCTTCATATCCCACCCACATGGCACAATCAAACAAATATTCAACTATCATTCATGGTGGCACAACTTTGTTGTGAAAAACACTAGCTCTGACTCGACGACCTATAATGTACTTGTGCTTTCAGAGTGCTTCAATGCTCAACTTGTTGATTTCCTCCTCATCGCAGGGATTCTTGATTAGTACTCTAAGTTTTGATCGATGTTTTAACTTTTAGAACCAACACAGTCCACTACAATCATATTAGAAAAACATTAGCTCTATCTCAACAAGATATAATGGTTAATGGTTAAAAACATGAGTGAGCCTAATGGTTAAAAACATGTGTTTCCTCTTAAGAGGTCACAGGTTCAAATCCATAGGGGGGTAGGGTATGTATACCTTCATAGACTTTACCAGTCAAATCACTGGGCGAAGGGGGGTACCTTGTCCCACAAACAAGGGGGTCTCATACACCAATTTGGTGTGCTGGCTTGGCCGTGACCTTAAAAATAGACTATTATTATTATTATAATGTAGTTGTGCTTTAGGAGTGCTTGAGTGTTTGACTTGTTGATGGCCCCTCATGGCATGGATTCTTGATTGGTAATTTCAATTTTGATCGGTGTTTTCCCTTCTTCTAGCATAGTTTTATGGTCGAGGGGGAACCCTGGGAAAGGTCGATTGACCCTTAATCGAGCATAATATCATCATCAAGGGGGGGCATGGAGAAGGGATGACCGATCATTCCTTGAACATAGTATTCTACTTGAGGGTATCCCACTAAATTGTTGGTCAATCCTTCCTCAAGTATAATATTATTGTCGAGGCAAACCAAGGATGAGTTGGTTGGCCCTTTCTGTATCATAGTATTCTTTTCGAGGGGTAACTGAGGATGAGTCAATTGACCCTTTCTCTATAATAGTATTCTCGTCAATGGGGATATTGAACAAGTGTTGACCGACCCTTTTCTTATAGTCTAGGTTGATCACTCATATGTCTATACTAGTCAACTATTTATAAATTCTATCTATATTTCCTTTCAAACGATCATGTAGAACTGTTGATTTCTAGGTATGTCTATACTCATTGTCAATAGGTGTTGTAGTTCTCCTATGCATTTATTCATCATCATCATCAAGTTGTTGCATGTGGAGTAGTGCTAATCTATCATGTGTGCATAGTCTTCTCATTAAAAATGGTCATTATGATCAACGAGTGTTGTTACAGAGTAGTTATCGCACATCCTTATCACCAATGTGGAAGATCGATTTTCTATCGTTATTATTTATATAAAAGTGTATAGAATTATACAATTTAATGTTAAAATGTTACATAAGTCTTTAGTAAAGTTTATCTATATTGACTTTAATTAATTAATGTATATTTTAGTTGAATTATATTGATTTTTGGTTGTATCTTTGGCATTGTAGATTAGCATAAATGTCCTTAGGAATGTTAGGTCTCGAACACCATGTGGGCCTACTTTTAAATGGAGTAAAAGTTGTTGAAGGAATAACCTTCCCAAATAGAAAACAATTTCACAATAGTGACATCAACCATGGATATGTAGTTGTGAATACCACTAAAGTTTTTAATGGAGATATTCAATGATTGCTACATGCATCAATAAGTGTAGATACATTGTTAGAAGTAAAATATGCTCTTATTGAATGGGATGCATCATATATTTTTAATCACATTGTCTGCTCTCTACAACATGCTGGGTTGAATGAGATAACTATGGTCGATTCTAACAATGAAGATAAAAATATTCTACATGAATCTATGTTTTCTTTTCTTCTTATAGAAGTTGGATTGCTACATAAATGTTCAAATAATAGATATTGCATTGCCATAGGTCTTGTGACAAATATAGATGAAAATTATTTTATTGAAGCGAAGATTTTGGGATCTTTCTCATTTGGTGTGTCGATGAAGGAATTGGCATTGCCTTGTGGCACTTGCTTGTCAGAGTTACAACTTGGTAGCCTTATATCTTGGCCAACAAAAAAAATGGTCGTTTTCAATATAGGTCCATTCTTAAATGTTGAAATTATTAAGAAACTTGAAGGTTCAACGACATGAATGAACCAAAATCACAACATTAAGTTCATGGGAGAAAATGTGAATCTAGTCCATCAATGGTCTTCACAACCAAATTATATTGCTAGGGGAATAATTCCAAATGTTCTAGAAAGAGAGGTGGTGCAATTTGCACCACTAGATTGTAATGAATTTAGAGTTTTATTCCTTAAAGTATTTTTCCATTGTGTGAAATGTTGCTTATCATAAGGTTTTCTTTGAAGATGGATTGCAAACTATTTGCTTGACCTTAATGATGCCCCTTTAGTTGTGACATTAAAAAAAATGCAAAGGAACCTAGTGTCAAGTTTTGGGAAGCATTTGGAGCATGTCCTTTGTAGATGGTGTATCCACCAATTGATAATGTAGATTGTGCTGATATAAAAATTGTGACAACAAGGCTATACAATCTTTTAAAATGCCAAATTATGAGTGCATCTTCTAAAAGGAAGTCAAACACAATATCTATAGAAACATTTGATGAAAGTGCATTCTTTACAAAAATGGGCATTGCATTTTGTTGTAATTTGTTTTTTTGTATTTCTAAAACTCCATTTCAGTGAATGGTTAAGGGTAATAAGAAGGTGCGTCTCATGAATGAAAATTTAAAAAGAGACTTTGTATTAAATTCTATTGAATCAAATGCCTTTATTTCCAAACAAGGAGATTAAAATAAAAGAACTCTACCTACAATGAAGTTTGGCATAGTAGGATTTTGTTAGAATGCTTGGTTTAAATGTTATGGAATACAAAGAGGCACTTTCTACCATTATAAGAATATGATTATGAATGGTTATTTGAAGGTCATGATGGGAAATAGTGGATTGAAAAAATCTAGATCAAATGCTATTGCAATAATAGCCAATATTAATAAAATTCTGTAGCAAAATTCAGATAAAGGTCCACATATAACACATTCAATAAGTCAAGATGAAATAAGGGAACCTCTCAATTTTTTTCCACCTAATATGTCCCAGGGGTAGCTTCACAAGATGGCTAATGAGGACATCAAATGTATTGGTCTTTCTCTAGTGTTGTGATCCAATTTGAACAATGCAATGAGAAAAGAAGCTTCCATATGTTGCAATCACGAAGAACAACTTCTTTGCAAGGTGTAATGATTATATTTCAATTACAAACAAACTTAGGGCTACCACTAATCCAACTGAAGTAGAACGGTTGCAATAATTTCAAACAACACATAATCACTATATTGCAAGTTGTTTCCATATGTACTATGCCCATAGATTATCTTAAGAGAATAGTGCACACACTTACTTGAGCATTGCGCATGACAAGATGGATAAGTCAAAAAGTTCTATACCAAGGTTGGGTAAGAAGGAAAAGGCTATTAGTAATATCATGTATCTTCCCATTTCTTTAACTGGTGTGTTTACACATAGATGCAAGACTGGGAGTTTTGATCACTTCAATATTTCCTTTTTGGAGACGGGTTCAAATTTCTCTATGACTTCATTAGATAAATGTCTAAAGGATCTTGAAGAACCAATGATGAATCAATATGGGGATTTGTTTTATGAAAGGGGAACATCAAATCACCCATTAAATGAAGCTCTATTACACTCTGATCCTTATGAAAAATGTTTGATTTACAAACAATATGGTATGCAAGCACATGAGATAAGTGTTGATTATACAAACTTTTGCAGGTCAAATACAAAATGACCAACAATATTATCGTTGCAAATGGATAATTTTGTGGGTAATAACAAAAATCACTTTGTTTGCATTTTTATCCCTTTTATCATCAAAGAGGGTGTTTGACATTGTTGAAGTTGGATTCCTCCTTGTGGTACACACACATGAAGACATAGATGGAACTCATGGGAGGTTATCACCTAAATTAATGTGAAAATACATATTTTTGATGTCAAATATGATGGACACTTATAGGACATGTGAGGATCACAATTCCTATGTCCCATATTTATTGATGAATTTTTTGACTTTAAGATCATTATGGAACCACACCTTTTGGATGGTAACTCCAAGATTACTGGTATCAAAGGATGGAAGTTCTTCAAATTCCAACTCATTGATGATAGGCCAATTATGCAATATAAAGCATTGCTTCAGGATGAAAAGTGGTTACCTCCAATTAATACGTGTCGTTCTTTGCTTGATGGAAGTGCATAATTACCAATGGGGTAACCTCCATTGTTAAATCGATAGGTAAGGAAACCTTATGATATGGATAAAATAAAAAATGGATTAGCAACATATATTCATTTAGGAAGAAAGGGATTGATAAGGGAGGGGAACAATATTGGAATCCCAAGATAACTTATTGGGAGACTATATATAAAGCTTTGGACACTTCCTTCCAAAGCATTGGGCAGTCAACAATTAATTTTTGTCCATCCATGGTGTAGTAAATAAGAAACAATGCTCTTATAAAGTCCTTACATGAAGTTATGGAAGCATACTTGAGGAAAACTTCCCTCACAATTTATTAGAAAAATAAGAGAAGAGGGGTTCCATAACAAAATTGTGTTGATTACTCTACACATTAATGTAATTGTAAACATATAAATAAATGAAGGTTTTGCCTAAAGTTAGACATACTACCTTATCACAATCATAACTAGTTGAGAGAATATCTCAACAACACACTAAACTTGGAGCTAATTTAGCTCTCATCCAAAAACCTCCTAAAATCACTCAAGAAGATTGTTCTTGTAGAGACATTCTCTACTTGACAATAACTAATATAATAACAAACTTATGTGACTAAATATTAGCACGTAACACAATTATGAGTTAACTATTCTAATACTCCCCCCTAATAAGCACTTGTCTTATCCAGTGATATCTTCATTATTCTCTAGTCTACTACAACAAATGCTTTTTTAGATCCTAAAGATGGTCCCACTCTGCAAAGTCTTCATTTGGCCCGATTTAGTATTTGTATTTTGTACCTCAACTATAGTGTCACCACCAAACTATCAAAGTCCATATAAAGGAACAACCATCCCCTATAATACATGGGTACCCAACCGCTATAACCACCAATCTAGTAGGAAGTCCTTCACCTGCATTGTTCATTCAACTTCCTGATGCATTAATGTGCAAACAATTCCGCCACAATTTTTAAGAACTAACTAATGCAATTGATGCACTTTTATCTCTATTGACATATGTTCCTTGAATATTACTTGATTTGATTCTGACACACTTGGTCCAATATCACCTAGAGTCTACAACCAACAAATGGCTCGCCCCACACACAAGTGTTAACAACTCCTTATACCAGTGGACAACTTCCCCTTCAAGGAAACTCAAACAATGAACACCAAACCTCCAATTACGAGTCTAATGACACACAACCATTATTGAATACTTGGACCATGAGTCTAATGCAACATAACCAAACTAGGGGTATGCGTGCCTATATAGGGCTTATAAGCATACACTAAATTACATTACACAAATTTTAAGCCTCGCCGAAAAATACCATAGGACAATAATGTTTTCTTTCGTTGATTTGTTCTTGTTGGAAATATTGTTTTCATTTATGTGAAAGACAAGGGGAGCCTAAAATATTTCCAAGATAAATATTACAAACCTACATATGTCCAAGATAAATATTGTAAGATGGAGATTGTTGAAAGTATTATTTTTGGTCAATTTGGATACCCTATCTTTGAAGGAATTTTTACACTACATACCTAACTCAAATGGGAGCACAAGTTACATGGTTGGAAATCTTATTCTGATACCTTTCCAATGGTATATGAAAGTCCCTCTAACTCCCTATGAATGAGGAGATATGAATTTTTTCGTCCGACAACCCAGTCAGAAAATTGAGGTCGGCTCAACTAGTCTTTTGGGGATAGAATTACTATAAATAAAAGATATAATTTCACATTTTTAGAGAAACCAAGCAAGAGATCAAGTCCGAGGTGCCCTAAAGGTGTTGGGGTGTCATTCTGGTGTGTAAGAGAAGTCTAAGGGATTCTCTGAAGGTCTTTCTTATTCTCAAGGTATGCTATAAGGTTGTGATGTTTCCGTGAGGTTGTGATGCTGCCCTGTGCAATGCTATGAGGTTGTGATGTTTCCATGAGTGGATTTTGTAGTGAGTGGATGTTTCCATTAGTGGATGTTGTCTTCAATGGATGTTGTCGTCAATGATTACATTATGGGAATGATGATATGAGGCTTTCTAGGGTTTGAATGATTATCTGTGGAATGAAGCATGTAGATGAAGTTAGAAGTATTCTGTGTATGAAGATCGTGGATTGGTGTCTACACATATCTTATTGAGTTGTTTCTCAATTGATGATATTGGTGTCTTTGGTATGTTGGTGCCTACATCTTGCTGAGTTGGTTATCAACCAAGGATATTGGCTCTCTAGTAGGTTGGTGCCTACAATATTTGTAATAGTAGGTTGGTGCCTACATACATTTATAACGATATTTTTTATGGTTTTCTCTTGCAAGGGTCTTCACTTAATATTTGATGTCAAGGTCTATGCCATTGAATAAATGAAGGATCTAGAGAAACTAATTATGAATGAGTTGCATGGGATTCTCACTGCACATGAGATGAGGACAAAAAAAGAAAAGATAACACAAAAGGAAGCAACTTTCAAAGCATCAAAAAAGTCAAAAGGACACAGATTATGTGATTGTTCCAACCACAAATCAGATATAGAAGAACCACTATTAGTGAGAAATCTAAAAAGAGGATATGGAAAACACAAAGGCAAGATACCCTTCATATGTTTTAACTGTGGTAGAGTAGGGAATTTTGTTGCCAAATTTCCATATGCTAAAAATGAATACAATGATGATTAGGAAAATAATGTCAAAGAAGAACATAACAATAGAAGAAAATCTTATAGACACAAAAGAAGAAAGTATACTAAGAAGAAAAGTCTTTAGTCTAGAGAGGATGGTATCTCGTCTGAAGAAAGTGATGGATATGTTTCTGATATTGAAAAAGAAGAATTTCTTTTTATGGACATGGATATAAAGTCTACCGATAAAGAAAGTGAAGACAATAAGAAAGAAAAATAAGAAGAAGAAGAAGAATACATTGATGGGGAAGTGAATCTTGAAGCAGAACTGATCATGAGTGCCTTAGAAGAAATAGATAAACTTAGGGAAAGGAACAAAAAACAGAAAGAAAAATTGCAGAAATATTAAGAGGAGGAACATGATCTTGAAGAACCAAAGAAGACAATTTTCATCCCGAAGACTCAAATAGAAGAGGAAAAAAGGATAGAAGAAGTGGTGAGAAGCCAACTACAAGAAAATGAAGAAGATGTTCTTGCCAAACATAAAGAAGAATACACAAAGGTGTGGAAAAGGAAGCAAGAAGAACATAAGAAGGAAGAATGCGAACTTTCACTTTATGCTCAAAATGAAGGGAACCAATGGTACATTGACAGTTGATTTTTAAAACACATGACATGGAATCAAACCAAATATCTCACCTTGAAGGAAGAAAAAGGAAGCAGTGTTACTTTTGGAGATACGACTTCTGCAAGGATAGTTGGAAAATGTATTGTTAGTCTTGATAATGGAAAGAATAAGACACGTAATGTCTTGTATGTTGAAGGGACAAAGCATACTCTTCTAAGTGTCAGCCAAATGTGTGATCAAGGTTACAATCTCACATTTCATTCTAAAGGGTGTGAGATAAGGAAAGAAACTTCAGGAAGATTAGTGGCAAATGTAAACAAAATCTCAAGAGATGTATACATATAGCTCGATAAATTAAAAGGAGAAAAAAGTTGCATGGGAGTGATATCTCTCTCATCTAGTCAGTAAAGGGAAGAAACTCTTTGCCATTGATGTCAAAGGGGGAGAAGTTGCAGACAAAGGAAGAATTGTAGACACAAGGAAAGTTGCAGACAAAGGGAGTATCATAATTGACTAAGGGTTTCCATCAATGACAAAGGGGAAGATTGTTGGAAATATTTTTGTCATTGATGTCAAAGATAGGGGGAGCCTAAAAGATTTCCAAGATAAATATTACAAGCCTATAGATGTCCAAGATAAATATTGCAAGATGGAGATTGTTGAAAGTATTATTTTTGGTCAATTTGGATACCCTATCTTTAAAGGAATTTTTACCCTATATAACTAACTCAAATGGGAGTAAAAGTTACATGATTGGAAAGCTTATTCTGACACATTTCCAACAATATATGGAAGTCCCTCTAACTCCCTATGAATGAGGAGATATGCATTTTTCCGTTCGACAACCCAGTCATAAAATTGAAGTCGGCTCAACCAATATTTTGGGGACAAAATTACTATAAATACATGATATAATTTCACATTTTTAGAGAAACCAAGAAAGAGATAAATTCTAAGGTGCTCTAAAGGTGTTGGGGTGTCTTTCTGGTGTGCAAGAGAAGTCTAAAGTATTCTCTTAAGGTCTTTCTTATTATCAAGGTATGCTATAAGATTGTGATGTTGTCGTGAGGTTGTGACGTTGCTGTGTGCACTACTACGAGGTTGTGATGTTTCCGTGAGTGGATGTCGCTATGACTGTATGTTGTTGTTAGTGGATGTTGCCATCAATGGATGTTGTTTTCAATGAATGTTGTCGTCAGTGATTACATTATGGGAATGATGCTATGAGGCTTGCTAGGGTTTGAAGGATTGTATATGGAATGAAGCATGTAGGTGAAGTTAGAAGTATTTTGTGTATTAATATCGTGGATTGGTGTCGACACATATCTTATTGAGTTGGTGCTCAGTCGAGGAGATTGGTGTCTCCACTAGGTTGGTTACTACATCTTGCTAAGTTGGTGCTCAACTAAGGATATTGATGTCTCTAGTAGGTTGGTGCATATAATATTTGTAACAGTAGGTTGGTGCCTACAAACATTTATAAAGATAAGTTTTGTGGTTTTTTCCTGCAAGGGTTTCCACATTAAACTTTTTGCATTATGATTTGAGTTTATATGTGATTGTTGTTTCTCAGCTAATGATAGAATGATGAATGATAAAAAATAAAGTAAAAAAGTATCGTATACTGATTCGTCCCCCCCCTCTCAGTATAATCATAAGATCTACAGTTCTTCCTTGTGTTCCTTTGAAGTCATGTATGTAATTGGTGTCTCGATATTTTCCATCCATGGTTTGTACTTGAAAAATAAGCTTGTCCAATATTAGAGTGCTTAATTCCAATACGAATGAACCCTTGCAACATTAAGCTAGGTTAATCAATATTACTTCCAACCGCAAACAACTTCCTGAGAGCTACACAATTTTGACATTTTCTCTACAGGTGGATATTGGTGGCCACCCACCTAGTCCAATTGGCTCCTCTTTTCAGTTTTTAGTGCATCATGTTCTTTTGTACTTCTTTGTAATTGTGGGTTCTACACTTTTGGGGTTGTCTGAAGCCCTACACAACTTCCAAGTGGATACTGGTGGCCTTCGACCTAATCCAACTAACTTATTTTGTATGTTTTCATGTCAGCACATCTTGCTGTACTTCCAGGGTCATTTTGGGGAACTAAACAATGTTTGTTTTTTGTCTCACCACAGTCAAACTGTATACAGAGTCAAATTTTGATGGCATAATGCGTAGTTCTCGAAAATACCTTTCCAATGGGCTATCACACGCCTAAAACAGAGATAGTATGAAAAAGTTACGACTCCGAGAAGTTAATGTACTAACTTACCCAAATGGGGCCCGCATGACTTTTGGCGTTTCATCTCCTAGAGTTAGGATTTTGGATGTCTAGGGTTTTGGCATTCATGTTTATCATAAAATGCCTTCAAAGCCTCATTGTAATCATATTCTGGCGAATGAGCGTAGCCGTCACATATCTTCTCAGAGATAAAGCTGCCACCATTCTAGCGAGTCTTGCACTCTGTATTTTTATAGTCTCTTTACAATTATTTCATTAATATAAATCAAGCATTGTTGTATTTCTCTGTTTCTGGCAATTTTCATGAGTATTTCATTGTAATATCTATGCTTTCATTTCGTTCCAAAAAATATTCTGGATCAGTGGTATCAAAGTAGGCTGCTCTTGATCGTTTTTCAACGTATGTCCCCAACGAGGTCCGAGTATAGCCAGTTGGGTCTCGAGTTTGTCTCTCTTGAGGACAATCACTCTCGCACGCCCAAGAAACCCTCGATGGCGGAAAAAAGTAAGAATGGCAGAGCAGAAGATTCTATTAACCTGTTGTTTGAGCAAGTTCTCGCGCGACAGAGGGACGAAATGATGGAGAATTTTTCACACATCCTTCAACGCCCGCCGATAGCAACATGTGCATCTTCATCAATCGACCATTTTGGAGGAACCTCTCCCTTCAAGGTAAAAGTTAATTTTTATATTCCCATATTTGAAGGTTAGATACATGCAGATGTTCTAGAAAAATGGTTAAATCTATTAGAAGGTTATTTCTCTGTTCAAAATTTTTCCGACAAGGAAAATATCACCTTCGCACTCCTTAAGGATCTCCCCCACGTCAAACATTGGTGGGAAACTTATTAGGAGCAAAGTTCCATAGAGGAATCTGGAATATATGGGGTCGAGCCCACTTGGGATTTGTTTGTGGATACGGTAAAAGAACATTACTATCTTGTTGATAACTATGAAAAGTAGTACATGAGATGGACCACACTGCGGCAAGAGAAGAGCCAAACAGTGTCAGAGTTCAGAAATACCTTCCATACTTTGCGCACTAAGCTGGGTATCAAAGATTCCGAGTGACATCTGGTTCTGAAATACCGTGGGACTATGCATAGGTACATCCAAAACAAAATGGATTTCCTAAACATCTCATCATTGGGAGCTGCCTATTGATATGCTACCAAAATCGAGCAAAAATTTAGGCACCAAAAAAAATGGGAATTCAGGTCTGCAAATTTGCAACAATCAAACCATGGTAGAGACGACCCTAACCAATAGCCTCCAGAAAACCAGTCCATGACACAGGACAGGAAGGGTAATGGAAAGACGAAGAATGACACCGGGAAGTGGTGTGACTTCCACAAAATCCCCTGGCACAACACCAATGAATGTCGCTCGAAACAGTCATTGGTGGCCGAGGTCAAAGACATGGATCCAAACCCTAATTCATAATTCGATCCTGAAAACATTAAAAACAAACAAATCATCGATGAAGACCCCACTGCTATGGTTGCGACCACAACAATTAAACCAGAAGAACCATAGATCATGAAGAGGGGGAGCACCTCTTCCATTCACAGATGTGGGTGAAGGGGATCCTGTTGCATTTCATTGTTGATAACGATAGACAGAAGAACCTCATCTCAGCTAAGGTCATCAAACAGTTGGGGTTGTCGATAACACCACACCCACAACCATACAACATCGGGTGGCTTCACTAGGGACGAGATCTTCGGGTCAACCAACAATGTCGCCTGTCCTATGGAATCCATCCCTTCAAGGATGAGGTAGTATGTGATATTGCCCCTCTTGATTTCTGTGATGTTGTTTTGGGCCAACCATATATGTGGAAACGTCATGCCGTCTATGAGTCCAGACCCCGTAGTGTCATTATTACTCTGGGAAATCAACTCTATAGGATAATTGAGGTAGTTTCGACTACTGCTCCACCAAAACAACACCACAAAGTAATCTCTCATA
>ML794580.1:75866-94353 GCA_009831015.1 Picea engelmannii
AAAATGGTGTGTTCCATGATTCCCCAATAGTTTAGCCAAGAATGGACATCTTTATCCCATCCTTTCTTGAGTAGATGATTGTTACTACTGGATTTTGAAGCAATTATAAGAAGCCTCTTGTCTTCCATGTTGTGTAACTTGTTTTTATACATTGTGTAACTTGTTCAATGGGGGAGAGGCTTGCCTCTAAAAGAAGAATGATATAGGGTGTATTTCCTTTAATTTTGAGATTATAGGTTATAAAATTCTTTTGTATTTGCTCTATCTTTCTTCAAGATTCACTATATATATATATATATATATATATATATATATATATATATATATATATAATTTTAAAGTTACTGTAAAGGTAAACACTAAATAAGTGTATAAGACCCCTAAATGATATATATTTTATAAAAAAAATAGTTTGCATTATATATAATTATAATATTATTTTGGTGAAATTTTAATTTTATAAAAATGATAAAATAGTTTATTAAGATTTATTTAAATTAATTTGGTTTATTGAACATGTACTAAACCTTTTTGATGGCAAAGGGAAATAAACTTTATGAGTTTGCTTTGTTTGGGTCAATTAGCACAACACAACAAGATTACACTAAATAAGTGTATAAGACCCCTAAATGATATATATTTTATAAAAAAAATAGTTTGCATTATATATAATTATAATATTATTTTGGTGAAATTTTAATTTTATAAAAATGATAAAATAGTTTATTAAGATTTATTTAAATTAATTTGGTTTATTGAACATGTACTAAACCTTTTTGATGGCAAAGGGAAATAAACTTTATGAGTTTGCTTTGTTTGGGTCAATTAGCACAACACAACAAGATTACAATCAATTTTTAAGGAAGCTTTATGGTTGTTTTGAAGAAGTACAAGATGGCTAAACAATAGTTTTACAACAATTTTCATTTAATGATTTTTAAATTTCTTTTGAATTTGTATTAGTTAATACATGGATCTCTTAAAATCTACTATCAAGTGATAGAGTGTATATGTGCTATTATGAAAGTCTTTTGATAATTTGTTTTGTTTATCTCAAATAAAAATACATTTTTTTTTTGAAAAAAAAGAAACCAATTCTATTTCACTATTTACATTAAAATTAATAAAACTTGAAAATTATCACACTAAGTATAAATAAAATTGAAATTAAGTATATATAAAATTATTAAGTATATATGAAATTATTATTATTAGAATAAATAAAACTTAGAATTATCCCACTCCTAATGTATGTGCATGATGTGGGAGGATATATAAAAAACATTAAAATTATTAAAGTTAGTAAAGCTTAAAAAATGTTACACTAATTGTATTTGTAACATTATTAAAGTTAACAAAGTTTGGAAATTATCGTGCTCCATATGTATTTGCAAGATTATGGGGATATATGTGTATATATATTATAAAAATGGTCACACTAAATATATTTGTAACATTATTAAAGTTAACAAAGTTTGGAAATTATCCTGCTCCATTTGTATCTGCAAGATTATATGAATTTGGAAAGAAGATAAGATAAATTAGAGGTGGTTTGGAGAAATAAAGGATGAACCCTAGTTGAAGTTGGAATTGGTTTATAATGAATGATGATGATGTCCAATGGGTGGACTACTCTGAAGGCACATGAATCATCTCGGTGGACTACTCAGAAGGCACATGAATCATCTCCTAGTTGTGTTGGTAATGGGACATGGGAGGTTTTGTGGTGAAATATTTGAAAACTTTAGTTTATGTGAAATAAGTGGGTCAAAGGGAATAGTATAAGAGGAAACACGCCAACTGCGATCTCCAACAATGAAACAAATGTTGCGTAAAGCTTTGCTAGAGAAGGAAAATCATCCATTAGTGGCTCGGGCTCCCATGGTAGAGGCATTATTGTGAAATTAAGAAGGAATTGATTTTCGAAGTTGCATCGAGTAAGGGTATTAGGGATATGTTTAATGTTTCAGTTAATCAATCTTATATTAAGCCAATGGAGGTTGGGGATTTTGATACCCTATCTGATACAAAAAAGGTGGTATGTGAACTAGACTTCACCAGAGACAAATATGAAGAAGACTTCCATCCAGGAGGGAAAAGGGATACTATGCATGAATGTGTAGGTGAAGGTGGGGCGAACCACAAAAGAAAAAAGAGGATTGTTAAAAAAACATAGGGGATCAAGATGGTGGTGCATGAGGACATGAAGGTAAAACTAATTATGGGTTTCATAGGGAAAGATTTAGTTGGCAAATTTGCAAGGAGGTATATATGAGTGGAAAGGATAAACAATTGGCTCCAAGAACATTTGCGTATGATATTAGGTAATGATGTATCCTACAATATCTTGTCCAGAGGATGGATAAGCTTTAATTTTCGTTCCTTGAAGGAAGCTAATATTATTCTCGTTTGGAAATGGTTTTGGGGAAATTCCCATTTGTCTTTGAAACAATGACATCTATGTTTTGATCCATGTTTCGAAGTAGAAAATAAAACACCCATTTGGGTTAAACTTCTAATATTTCCCATTGTTTTTTGGTTAGATGAATTTATAAGGGATTTGGGTAATATTCTCGGAAAAACCATCATGGTGGGTCCCTCCTACAAAGCCAATGTCTATTGGTCTATGGAAAAAAGTGTTGGTTGATATTGACATTAGATCAAGGCTAACAAAAAGGCTTGGCATAGTTGCATGTGACATGATCCATTCTCAAGTTATAGACTATACTAATATCCCATTTAGACATGCTAGATGTCATGCTTATTGTCACCTTGTTCTCGACTATGTGTTGTATTTTTGCCAAGTTTGGAAAAATAAATTTGGGACAAGTACAACTCATAATCTCTTTGAAGTGGGTAAGAAGGATGAGGGGATTGAAGGAGAAAAATAAATGTCTATGGATTTGGATATTGGTAATGAGGTGGGTAAAAATATGGGGTCACAAGACATGTTGAAGGTGAATGAATCTCAAGATAAGGCAATTCTTACTATTGATATTGCTCAACTTGACCCTAAAATGGACTCTTTGTTCGATGCACAAATGAAAAATAATATTGATACACATCCAATAGTGGATGTGTCAAAGGTAAAAAAGGGACTTCCTCAGACTCAATGGGTTGTCACTGATCCCGTTTCAAATGGTAAATATTCAAATCTTAACGAGAAAATACTTACGAGCACAAATATTTTATCACATGAACATTGGCCACTTCCGGTCAAGGTGGTGGAAAATCCCAATCATTAGGGTAAGGGTTAAAAAAGGGGGGATGTGTTACACACCTATTTGTCACACTTAAGTGAGGGAGTGTTTTTCATGATCCCTAGACATGTTGGGGGAGAAATTTATCATATGAAGGTCAAAATGCTATGTGCACATGTATTATTCACTTTTATTGAAAAAATGAAATTAATTTAGTGTGAGAATCCACCTCACATATATTTTCCTAATCTCAAGGAGAATTTAAGAGTCTCGTGGATGGTTGAGAGATTTTCTCAAACTAATATCCTAATTTGATGGATCTTGAGAGGTATTTCCTCCCTAAAATCATTGAGAGATATTTTCTCCCTAAAATCCTTGAGAGATATTTTCTCCCTAAAAATATTGGAGATCCCAATTTAGTGATCTAGTGAGTGATCTTCTCCTTGGATTGTTGAGTTAGTTCTCAAATGGAAAATTGTTTAAATTCCTTATGTGAGAGCTTAGGGAGGGGAACTTGGGAATATCATACCTCTGATCTTGTGACATTCAAGAGGGGATGGATAGGAGAGCTTGGAGAAGCTGTTGCAACTTCAAAATTGAGATTGTAAGTGCTTCCATTTTGTTGGCTTTCCATTAATAAGAGTCAAAGAAAATTCAATTGACGTCGCTTTAAACTGCAAGCTCAAAAATGCTCCACCCACTCACTAGAATGCAATTTCTTTTAGGTTTTCCAATGCTTTCAAATGCAATGAAAATTTTTAATGCAACTTCTTTTGTTTTCTTTCTTTCAAATGAGATGAAAAGAACTAAATGCAAACACAAAGGATCACACAACAAAAGAATGAAAACCAAAAAATGCAATCAAGTAGGTCGACAAGCATAAAAATAACTCAAATGAAAGAAATCTCTCAATACTTGCCACTCAAAACAAGAAACCAATTTTATAATAGGTCATAAACAAACACAATCCCAAAACACGAGTGAAATTTTCAATTAGAAAAAGAGATTTGAACACAAAGTAAAAACATCAGTTTCAGAACTTTGAAACAAAGTTTAGAACATTACAGATCAACAACAAGTGACATTCAATCCAAAGATGCTAAAGACCCAATCTAAGGATCCGAGTTAACCCAAGATGGCGATGTGCATTAAAACAAAATAGAAAAGAAAAAGAGACTCAAAGAGGATTAAGCCAATGATGACCATTGGATCCTAAGAAATCAAAGCCTTATACAAAAAGAAGAGGCTCTGATCAGGAGGCCTGACACAAAAATCTGACAAAACAGAGGCAAAACAAGCTCAAAATTCACCCAAAACCAAAACTATCACCCTTGTAACTATGCAGACAAGGCGATGAACTAGAGATTATCACTCCCTAAGACACTATGGGGGAGTGATGATCAAGGTTTCATCACTCTGTATGCCCTTATAAAGGGGCGATGAAACCTGTAAAGTGGTTAAAAAACTCAAGATTTCCACATATCTGAGATTTGATTAGGTGTTTGGCTCAAAGAGCTTCCCAATGATGATATGAGAAGGAGAGAGAGCAAAGAAGAAGCATCAAAACCAAAAATATCATGTAACAAGCAAGACTCAAAAGGCTAGAAGATACCAAGGAAATACTAATGAAATCTCTTTCCCTAATGGAGTCACCAATTTTATATTATGGTAAAGTTCCCCTTGCAGACAAGTGAAACCCCCCTTAGATCAAGACCCCTCTGGATCCAAGACAGAAGAAAAAAAATGGTGAGCTAGTTTCCTCTTAGACCTATTTCGACAATTAGAATGAGAAGGAAGAGATGGATGACTTACCTTTTTACGACGATTGTCCTCGCTGCTCCAACCTTTTACCTTGATGTCCAAGGTTTTCCCACATAGAACAAATGCCTTTAGTAACCACTCACACAACCAGATCAAATATCAATACACCGATGTTTTTACGTGGTTAAAACCTCAAAGAGGGAAACCGTCCACAACCCTAACCATTATGGCCACTTGAGGCAATATATTAATGCAAAAGAAAAATATTTTACAAGATGTTTTCTCACAATCAATCATCAACGAATGAACCTCCATGCTCTTAAAATAGAGATCATGGACCAATCGAGTGTTAAGACACATATCAATATAGCCATTAAGATCAGGAGAATATGAGCCGTTACATCACTTTATGTCTAGAACATATCATGATCGTCATATTACATAAATACAAATGCATACTACAAAAGCACACTAAGAAACACACTTTAACCTAAAGACATATTAGACCAAGTTGAACTTAACTAAATCCTAAGTGTCTAAATATCCTAACAAGGAGGTGCTAAAATCTACACTTAGGTCAATCTGAACTTAAAAAAAACCACTCATTAGATTGTATACATCCAATTAGAGATAGATTAGGTAGATTTTTATCAAGAACAAATATTTTTGGTGTAATTGAAGTAGGTACAAGTGAACAAGGACAACAACAAAAGTAATGTGAATCATACATCCATTGAAGAATTTCTTGAGTTAACTCAAGAAGGAGTAGGGATTTTTGTGAATCCTTTTGCTAATCAAGAAATTGGATAAAGTGAAGGATATTCATCTCATCATACCATGGTTGAAGAAGGAGAACAACAACCTAAGGTCTTTGACTTTATAGTTTGGAAACTAATGAAGAAACGAGAATGGAAATATTAATCCTACTTCTCTCACTCATTTTCATTGCCTTACTACATAGGATGTTGTTACTTTCCTTTTTGAATTTGAGTGTGTTTGTAGAACTTATGACTATGAAGAAAATGCTCAAAAGCTCAAGCTTCCCTCTACATTGAAAGAATCAACCTTGAGATGGTTTACGATCTTAGAGGGGAACAATATTACAAGTTGGGAGCAAATGAAACAAACCTTCATTGAGAAATATAGGGACTACAGTAAGGCCAATGATATTAGCTCGATAACATCTTTAGAATGGTCCAAGGCAAAAATGAATCCCTAGAAGACTATGGAGAAAGATTCCAACTTAGTTACAAAAGGGATAATAGTTGCACATTAGATGACAACTCCCTCAAACTTGTGTTGCTTAGATAAGTAAGAGAGGAATTGATGGAGATTTTGAACCTCCTTGCAAATGGAGACATCTTCTAATTGGAGTATGAAGATATCAAGTAAGTATTCAAAAACTAATTCATGTTTACAAACAACAAAAGAAGGGGTGGCAAGAGTTCCACCCCACAATCATCCAATTTTTCAAATCTCACAAAGAATGAAATAGGAATATTGTTAGAGGATATGCAAATTGACATTTTACAATTGTTGGCTATGTAGATGGATACAATGCAAATAAAGAGGAATCTAGAAGAAGCAGAAAATCTGTAGTTATTTTTGTCCTAAATGTACAAAAAATCATGCTAGGAATGGTTTTCCACTCAATACTGTGGAAATCTATGGAATTTCTAAAAAGAAACATCAAACTAAAAAATGTCCTTCCATTCTAGGTATGAAGGTTTCTTACCAAGGAGGTGAGGAGAATATGGAGAATCCATGTTTCATCAACCATAGAAGGCAAATAATAATTAGGTATGCCTTATTCCCATCCTTAATATTTTGCTATATATAATGCACAAATGCATGCTCAACCCTAGTAGATGTTGGTTTTGGAGCTTGATCATCTTCCTACTTCATATGCAGGTCAAAAAAACTGCAAGATGCATAATTCATGCCCCCCCTGGACATGAGGGGACCAAAATTCTTGTTTTTTTTGCAATTCAAATATTGTAATTTCGTAGTCAATTTGGACTGTTCATTATAAGGTCACATATCTGACGGTAGAATTTATGTTAGGGTTTATTCCCTAGAAGGTAACCCTCTTTTATGAGGGAATTGTATTGCGGTCAAGTGCATTATTGCGAATATTGTATTCTGAGAGAGGAGACTGTGAGAGAAAGAAGAGGAAGTTACATCGGGTTTGTTGTAGGTTGTATCCCTTCATTTTGTTGGATAATAATAAAGGAATGAACTAGCAATTTCTCTGGTGGACGTAGCCCACACTAGGTGAACCACATATATCCGTGTCTCTATTGTATTGTGTATCTTATGTGTTTTATTTTATTTCTCCACGATCCTATTTTTCTAACAATATCCTCCCAATCAACTCAACTAGAGGATGCAAAATTACCAATGGAAGTACCAAAACCATCCTTAAACATTCCAATCTCATCTTCCATCATTTCCATCTCAGCCTTAAAATGAAAAACCAATAATAGTCTAATCCCCCATAGGGAAGAAGAACTCAAAATCAACAACAACAACAATTTCTCCCACCTCCACCTTAACAAACCATTTCTCAAACAATCAATAACTAGAAAATACTGAAACAACCTTAGTGTCCTATCCAACCAACACTCAATCAAAATAATAGGTAGTCCCAACAAGTGTACAATAATGAGACGACCACCTACCAAAATTACTTTATGGATCTTCAAGAAATCAATCAAAGGTTAGGGAAAGTACTAACAACCCCTCCTCTTATTACATATTATATAGAGGATGAATACTCTGAGGAGTAGGAAAATCCACCATAAGAGAAACAACCTATCCCTCAACATACACCACCTTTTCCTGAAATACTAAAGGCTAAGAAATCTTACACAAGCTCAGAAAATAGCCTTTTAGGTGAAATCAAGAACTTATGTGTCAAAATCCCTCTCCTGCAAGATATTAAATATGTTTCTATACAAAAAATACATTAATTGATTCGTTAACTACCATGGATATTTCACTCGAATAGTTCATCACAACAGATCTTGTATTATACTGAAATCTTTTACTATGCCGATTTTTTTTTTTAGATCTCAGATTTATAATCAGTAGCTTAATTACTCAAATTAATGAAATAACTGAAATGAAAAAATGAAAGACTAAGCAAAATAACACACCATCCACACAAATGAACACACGATGTATCATGGGAAACCCAATATAGGAGAAAACCCAACTTGAAGGTGAGGCCTATTCTTTGCTCTCTTTGCTTTAGTTATCAAAATGCAAATAAAAAGGAATGGACTCTCACTATGGAGTTGTCTATGACACCGTGGCATGAAATGATACTACATAATATTCCTCCTCCTCTATTACTCTCTCAAAATACCAGTCCTAAATGTTTGCTCAGTTATGTAACAAGTACAATACTAAAGAATAAAATCCATTTCTCCTCCTAGTAGCCCAATATTTAACATAACCCAATAGTTGTCTAGGGTTACGGTTTTGATTTCCTCAACCCTCCATTAGTGATAAGATTTTGAACTTATAGAATGTTCTTGAAAATCCACACATGGCTAGCCCCACACATTTGAGAAATGGGGGCTTACATGGCATCCACTCGTACCATGGTGGTCAACAAGGTAAGTCAACTTGCATGAGGCATAACTTTTGCATATGAACTCTGATTGAGGTGTTGTTCGCACCACAATAGTAGTATTTGAGTGTATAACACTATTAAGAGTGTGTGCACAAGTTTCAAACATTGCAACCCCCAAAAATGTCATTTAATGCCTTAAAATGGCTCCGAAAGGTTCCAGACCCCAATTTTCTAAACTGGGACCTACCATTAAAATGGCCCTGAAAGCTAGTTTCTCCAATTTTTCCACCCATAAAGTACCAAGATGGATGACAAACTGTATGATGATCCAATCTAGATCATACCTCCATATTTAGGGAGGTTTTTGGTCCCCAAAATATTTACTAAGTGAGGTCAGGAAATTTTCCTCTACCTTCTCCTTGGAGTACCATTTTTCTTTGCCCGGAATTTGTCCTTTCAACCCAATATTCAAAAGGTCATGAAACCCCTATCTTGTAGTTCTAGAAATCCTTTGCAAAATTATGTCTTCTACCAATTCTGCTTGAGCATATGATGCTGATTCCTTTATGGTGGGTAGGGCCTACTCCACCTCCTAATCCAACATGGATGGTTCATAGAGTTTCAAATTCTCCACATTCACTACTGAGTAAATGCACATATATGGGTGTAGACTGAGTCTATAAGTGTTATTTCCCACCTTCTCCAATACCTCAAAAGGGACATACCGCAGATCCTTGATCTTCTTACCCGAACCGTGTAATCTTTCCTTATTCAACTGTAACCAAACTCTCACTCCCACTTTGAATGTCTTCTCGGTACTATGTTAATAATGTCCATCCTTATACTTTTCCTGTGACTTCTTCAATGTCTCCTGTACTTGAAAATGGGTCTGTCTAATCTTTTCAACAATTTTCTCTTCTCTCAAAGCTTCTCCTATGATGTCTTCCCTCACTCCTTCCTGCTGTCCATATGCAACATCCAAGGGAAAATGTGAAAAATACTAAAAGAAAGATTCAAAAGAAGACTTAGCAACAGAAGTGTGGACTGCTCTGTTATAAGAGTGACAAATATAGATTAGATTTTCATCTTAGGTCTTTAGATGCTTCTGATTGTATCCCCTCAAAAGTCGCACCAAAGTCCCATCGACTACTTATGTTTTCCCATCTGTATGTAGATGGAATGTTGTAGATCTATTCAACTTAGTGTCCATCTTCTCCCAAGGTATAGTCCAAAATGCATTGCGAAACCTGGTATCATTTTCCGAGATTATGCTCCTTGGTATCCCAAAGAGTGCTAAGATCTGTTCAAAGAACATGTTTGTCACTTTTTGTCCTTTGATGGTATTTTTACAAGGCATAATAATGCACATCTTGTTGAACCTGTTAACTACCACAAATAGAAAGTCATGTCCCTTCCTAGTTGTTGGTAAACCTCCCACAAAATCCATGGAAATGATTTCTCAAGGTCGAGTGGGTACAAGCAAGGGATGGTAGAGACCTTGCTTCTTATTACTACGATTGTTGGTACAACAAAGTATATATCCTATAATATACCATGCTACATATTCTTACATTATGGGATAGTACACATACCTTTGTAAGTTAGCAACTGTCTTCTTGACACCAAAATGTCTTGCAACTTTGGAGGTGTGAGCCTCTTTGATAAGCCACAATATTTTACCTTTACGAACACAAAGCTTGTCTAGCTTGTAGAGTAACCCATTTTGGAGATGATAGTCAGCCTTATTGTCACCTCCTTCTACATGAATTTGGCCCTATAGTTGATGAAACACCTCCTTGAAGTCCTCATCTTTTGTGTATGCCTCTTTGTATGCATCATGGGTAAAATGATCATTCTGCATAAGAGTTCCCCAAGTTGTAATCTTTAATGTGGGTGGCCTTGAAAGCATGTCTTCCAACTTAATGGTGTCGCCCTTATTATACTTGATGACTAGATGAATTTGGTGCAAAAAACCCATCCACTTGTAATGTTTGGTTCACTAAATCTTACTTTGGGCTTGCAAATACTACAATGGCTGGTGATTTGTGTGGATAATGGTTTCCTTTCCCATTAGATAGTGCTTCCATTTCTTAACATATTGAACAAGAGCATAGAGTTCCTTATCATATTTCAGGTAGTTCAAAACTCCCCCATGAAAAATTTCAGAATGATAGCATACTGGCTCACCTCCCTGCATTTAAAATTCTCCCACAACATATCTACTTGCATTTGTCTCCACTTTGAAACGATTCTGCAAATTAGGCAATGTGAGAATTGGTGCTTGACTAATATTTCATTTTATCTTGTCAAAAACTTTTTGTTGATTATTTCCCCAATGGAAACTCTCATTTCTCATTGTTATGGAGTGGAGTGGTGCATCTATCACTAAAAAATATGCTATGAACTTCCATAGGTACCATGATGCCCCCAAAAATCTCCTAAATTCAATGACATTAGTAGGAACTAACCATTTTATGATAGCCTTAATCTTTGTGGGATCTATCTCAAGTTCCCCTTCAATTAATCCCTAGACAAATCCCCCTGTTAAGAATAAAATCCATTATTAAGCCCTAGATATTGAGTTATAACATTTCTAATGTTATATTAGTAGGACAACTAGAACCTTTCATTGTACCCTTTCATTATAATTGTACCCTTTCTCTCTCTCTCTCTCTCTCTCTCACACACACACACACACACCCCAAGGAGAACTAGTCTTAGGATAATATTATCTTGTATTGAACATTAAATGTATTGTAAAAGGAGGTTTCCCCCTCAAAGTGGACTATTATTTGTTGAGTTTTTATCATTATCAAGGCACTGGTTCATAACATTTGGTATCAGAGCATATGATCCTAGGGTTTTGTTTCTTCAATCAATACATATTGGAATTTTTGCTATAACTTTTTTTTCTGGGAAGTTTCAGACAATGGAATTTTGTGGAGATTGAGGAAAGATAGAAAAGAACATGAGGTCAAAATTTGAGGTTCTATTTTATTATAGTTTTAGTGACATCTCTTGTAGAAGTTAGGGTTTGTGACTACTCCTTAAATTAGTCTCAAACAAGTCATCTTTATATTTTCACTATAAAAAAATTTCGGTGAAGTTTCAGACTTTGAAATTTTTAGAATCCTAAGGAGACATGGCTAGTTACATGTGGAAATTTTTTCAGATATTGAATCATTATGATTTATGATATATATCTTGTGGAAGTTGGGTTTTTTTACCAATCCTAAAATTAGTCTTAAATAAGTCATTTTTGTATTTTTGCTATAATTTTTTATTAGTGAAGGTTTAGATTATGGAATATTTAGGAGTTTAACAAGTCATATTAGGGCACTACATGCTGAAATTTCAAACTCAGAAGGGCTCAAATTTCATAGATATATCAAGACAAAGTTCAACCATCCAAATATTCTCCAAATTAGGGTTTGAAGGGAATACCTTAAAAGGGAAATGGAAGATCAGATGAAAAAGAAGATGGATGAAAGTAAGGAAGAAATAAAAAAATCCATGAATGAAATGAAAAAGAAGATGGATGAAAATAAGGAAGAAATACTAAAATCCATTAAGTCTATAGAAACCATTCTCTTACAGAGGATCCCTAAAAGTGATATGGAGATCCAAGGAAATCATGAAAATAAGGAGAACAATGGTGTTGAGTATTTTATCACATTTGGAGAGTAAATATATTGAATCTTAGAAGCATGATCATTTATCCCTCCAAGATCCACATCATCAGGGCTCGCTATATGTTCAAACATATATATCCTCTACTCCTGTAGATCTCCAAAATGTTAACAACAATCATTCCAAGGTATTTGGAGAGATGCCTAAGGGTCTTCCACCTGGTCGAGATCATGATCATGCTATTCATTTTCAAGTAGGAAATGTACATCTAGTCTTCCATGTTTATTACTCAAAGAAGATAATTGGTGACGAGATCCCAATCCAAACTATTTTACTAGAGATTAATGGATAAGGGAAAATCATACTAGAACAAAAAATAATCCTTGAAAAAAGGATTAAGAGATGTAAAATCGAGCAATTAATGAATACCTCCTTAAATGGAAGAACTTGCTAGTCGAGGAGGTGACATGGGAAGATGAGTTCTTCATGAAGAAACACCTGTAGTTATTCAAATGTTGAGGACACCACTTGTTTGAAGGGGAGGGGAATGTTAATCCCTAGACAAATCCCCATTTTAAGCATAAATCCCCTTATTAGGCTTTAGATATTGAGTTATTACATTTCTAGTGTTATATTAGTAGGTTGGCTAGAACCTTTCATTATAATTGTAGCATTTGTCTCCTATATATATATATATATATACCAAGGAGACCTATTATTATGATCATCTTATCTTGTCATGTACATTGAATGTATTGTAAAAGGAGGTTTCCCACTTGAAGTGAACTTTTATTCATTGACTTTTTATCATTATAAATACATTGGTTCATAACACCTCCACCGATCACATACCCCAAATACACCAATGAATACTGAGTAAACTCACATTTCTTGAGGTTAGCTAACAACTGGTGCTTTTTTAGAGTCTCTGACACTTGCATGAGATGTGATATGTGCTCCTCCTAGGTAGAGATATAAATCTATATATCATCCAAATACACTATTAAAAATGAATCTAAATATGGGCGTAATACATCATTCATTAGTCTCATAAATGTAGCTAGTGCGTTACATAAACCAAATGGCATGACCAACCATTCATACAAACCTTGTCTTGTCTTGAAACCAATCTTCCATGTGTCTTATTCTTTGACACGTACTTAGTGGTATCCCAATTTGAGATCTAACTTGGTGAAGTACTTGGCATGTTGCAACTGATCTAACTAATCATAGATCTTGCACAGAGGGTACCGATTCTTGAGTGTAATATTGTTTAAATCTTTGTAGTCGATACACATGGTACTATGATAATAGGTGATCCACAAGGTGAGGTGCTTGGTCAAATTAGTCCCTACTATAGTAGCTACTTCAACTGCTTCTTCACTTCATCTGTTTCTAGAACAGATTGTCTTTACAACCCAATATTTAGTAATGGGGAGTGAGGCAAAAACTATATCTCATGCTTCACTTCCCTCTTAGGTGGTATCCCTTTAGGCTCCTGGAACACTCTTCTATATGCCTGTAGCGACCCCTCCAATTGTTGTTTTTTCTTTTTAGCACATTCCTCCAGGGATTTCTTTACTCTTATCGATTAATCACCCGACTGATTCTCTCGTAAGAAAATAAAAACATACTTCTTAATTGATCTAATCAACATGCCTACCATGATTGTCCTTGTGGAGGCCATTATGTTGCAAAAAAAACAACCTACAAGATCCTACAAGCTAGATACTATTGGCCTACTTTGCATATATATACCAATAATATGTCTCCTATTGTGATGAATGCCAAAGGATGGGAAAGACAACCAAGAGGGATGAAATATCGTTACAACCCCAAGTCTCATTTGAACCCTTTTTCAAATTGGGATTGGATTTTTTGGGACCCATTTACCCTAATTCAAACTGAAAGCATCACATTGTACTCTACACTAATTATTTGACCAAGTAAAGGCTACGAAAATGCAAATGAAGAGAAAGTAACAGAGTTCCTACATGAGAATATATTTTCAAGGTTTGGGGTGACAAGAGATATTGTAATAGATTACGACCCCCAATTCATCTCCAATATGATTGAGAATCTTATGCAACTGAAAAATGTAGGATATTTAGACACTTAGGAGTTAGTTAAGATCAACTTGGTCTAATGCGTTGTTAGGTAAAAATGTGTTTTTTAGTATGTATTAGTATGCATTTGTAGCTAGGAAATCTGACGGTCACGATATGTTCCCGACATAGTGTGATCTGACGGTTCATATTCCCATCGATCTTAACGACTACATTGATCTATGGCTTAACACCCTATTGGTCCATGATCTCTATTTAAAAAGCATGGAGGGTCATTTGTCGATGATCGATTGTTAGAAACTATCTTGTAAATATCTCTGTAATATTTTTCTTTTGCATTAATAAATTACTCCAAGTGGCCACGTTGGCTAGGGCCGTGGATGTTTCCCCATAGGAGTTTTACCATGTCAAAACATTGGTGTGTTGATATTTGATTTGGTTATGTAAGTGGCTATTGAAGGTGTTTGTCCTCTATTGGAATACCCATGTTGTCAAACATGGTATCAGAGCGCATTTGAAGACTCTCTCCCATTGTAGATCAAGATCGTGAAGTTGTGTTGCCTCATCTCTATTTTTTGACATTTACATACATTTCTAGGCTGAGAGGATTATTCCATTGCATCCAAAGTGCTCTTTTAAGTTAGGAATTCCCTTCGTTGCACTTGAAAAGGTTTTTGTTTTCCCAAGATACAACCATTTCATTCAACTCCGAAGGTATAAATCTTGAATTCGCCCTTTTAAATTTTTGCAAAGATAGTATTTCAGTTTTATGTTTTTATTTATTTATTTCCGGGTGATACTCTTTTCAATTTGTGTATGTTCTTTTCCCTACGCTCTGTGTGATATCAGAAAATCAGAAACATAGTGGAAAGGATTTTCCTATCTGTGTATGCTCTTTTCTATGTGCTTTGTGCGATCTCGATAAATAAAAATCAAAGGGAAAAGTTTCATTTTTTCGGTAAGCTAATCGAGATCTAATCCTTATTGCTGTCGAGAAGTGAATTTTTTTTCTGGTGTGAAAGGAGTTTTTTATGAACACACTCTCTGAGGTTTTTTTCAACAACAACAACAACAACAACAACCTTTCTTCTAAACAATATGATATGTTTCACATTATCCCACTTGGTTAAAAGTTGCTTTATTAAGTAAGAGATCTTGAGTTCAAGTCTCTTTTTTGTTACTTTTTTTGAAAAAAATAATGCATCCATTGTAAAGTGCATTTCACTTAAATTATAAAAGTGAATCACTATAAGTAGCTTTAATATTTTATTTTAAGTTATTTATTTTGCATGCAACTTTCATTTATAAAGTAACTTCATTGTAAAAGTAATCCCCACTTATTCTATAAAAGTGGGTCACTTCATAAGAAACTTATTTGTAAAAGTGAGGTCATTAGGAGGGGTATCACCACATGGACTAACTTCTACTTGACACATGGGTCTTTGGTTACCTTTTATGCCTTTTTTCAAAAGGGCATAACTTTCACATTCGAAGTCCATTTTCAGTGACGTTTTTTTAAAACAACCTATTTTTTTGAGAGCTTTCCATTCAAACCATCAATTTAAATGTTTAAATCTATATTATCTACATATTTAATATGGATTCTCCTAGTGATCTTTTGCTTACCAACACCAACTACTTCCAATGAAAATCCCATATGGAGGATTTATTAAGAAGTAAAGGAATGTACCCGATTACCTTGGGAAAATAATACGAACCCATTGATGGTGAAAAGTATGCCAAATGGATTAATAGGAATGACAAAGGTCGTGGACTAATTAGAATTTCCATCTCTCATTATTTAAGGTTTCACCTTAAAGAAATTAATGCCCCCAATAAAGCTTGGGAAAAGATTGAACCTGTGTTTGGTAAACACAATATTGTTCGAGCTCACCAATTCAAAAATTAGTTAATAAATTTAAGTTCAAATGATTTCCTTGCATTGAATATTATTGAAGATTACTTATCTAAGTTCAAAACACTTAGAACTTTTTGTATAGAGTGCCAACTAAATATGAAGGAAGATCGATGCATATATGCTATTTTCTCTAGGTTTGGTAGTGCATATTCTATTTTTGTATCTACCTTTTATGCCACTAGAGAAGCTGTAGGGAGTGCTTATAAAGAACCCTATATTGAGTCCTTTTGTGATTCTCTAATTCGAGAAAACGATAAGCTTGTGCAACTTGGAATGATCAACACTGTAGGTACATCCAACAAAGCCTTAGTGACCCAATAGAAATATAAATCCAAGAATCTCGAGAAGCAACATCCTCGCCACAACAACAGGAAAAACAAGGGTCCCAAACCCTCTCTGCTAGCTTTTGCTCCTAATGGTGACAAAGGAGCAAAATATAAAAATCAAAAGACTTACAGACATTGTAACTTTTGTGGGAAAGATGGTCATGTGGAGTCCAAATGTTTTAAGAAGATGGAAGCTTTGAAAGCAATGATGAAGAATCAAAACATCAATATTGATTCTTCTTCTTTTAACTCTTCTTCTCATGGACATGCACTTTCTGCTTCTGGTTTCTCCTTGAATGCAACTTCTAATTTTTCTTCTCATGAGTGGCTTATTGATTCTAGAGCATATTATCATATGGCTAAGGATAAAGCCATATTTTCTGCTCTTAAGGAATGTAACACCAAGAAAATATTTGTTGGTGATGATATATATCTTAGTGTTGTAGGGTCTGGAATAGTTCAGGTATACAATGCTTATTTCAATGATGTATTATGTGTTCGAAGTCTTTCCTACAAACTTATATTAATGTATCAAATCACTCATTTAGGTGAAGGTAAAACCGTAGAGATTTAACCTCACCAAGTTGTGATCAAGGATCTAAAAGATCCTAAGAATGTTCTCACAACTAGAATTCTTGATGATATTACCAGGTTGTACAAGTTTGAAAACTTTGGGTCATCATGTTTTCCATCAATTTTTGTTTCTCATAGTGATGACTTGAGAAAACTTTGACATGAGCAGTTTGGTCATCTGAACTATCACTCATTGCAACAACTATGTAATCAACAGATGGTGTTTGGTCTTCCTCTTGTTTCTTGTAGAGATGGTGTTTGTTTCGGTTTTGTTCTTAGCAAACATCATTGAGACATTTTTGACAAACATGCCTCTTGGCACACCTCGACCCCTTTGTAGCTTGTTCACAGTGACATGTGTGGTCCACTTTCTTCTCCTTCTTTTTCTAGGTGCAATTATTTCTTAACTTTCATTGAATGCTTTTCTAGACACACTTGGGCTTACTTATAAAAACTTAAGAGTGAAGTTTTTGGCCTACAAGGCCCTTGTAGAAAATCAATCTAGAAATCAACTTAAAAGGTTAAGAGAAAATAATGGAGGTGTATATGTGAACAATAAGTTTACAAGTTATTGCACTGCATAGGGAATCCAAATGAAACACACTATTTCATATACACTGCAACAAAATGTTGTTGTTGAGAGAAAGTACTGCACATTAAAAGAAATGGCCAATTGTATGATCCAATCTAAGAGATTAAATCTAAAGTATTGGGTGGAAGCCATTAACTGTGAAAATTGCATATTAAATCATACTCCCACAAAGGCTCCTAAAAATATGACACCAGAAGAAGCATGGAATAAAATTAAGCCAGAAGTAAGCCACTTCCGTGTATTTGGAAGTGTAGCATGGTCTCACATTCCCAATGAGAAAAGGAAATCTTTACAACCTAAAAGTGAAAAGTTTATTTTTGTTGGTTATTCTAAATATGTAAAAGGTTACATACTTCTTCAACCTCATTGAAATGAAATTATTATTCGAAGAGATGTAAAATTTGATGAAAATCTCTTGGCCTGTGAGCCTAATTCGACATTTGTTCCTTCTTTGGCCTGTGAGCCATCTTCGAAATTTTTTCCATCTTCTATTCCTATTCTGGTTTCTTCTTTAGATGATGATAGTGAGGATGAAAATCCACCTCCGACTGCTCACCTTCCTCCAGATGAGTCCATTGAACATGAACCTGAACCAACACCACTTCTTCCTAGATGGGTTCGTTCAACACAAGAAGCAACTGGTGATGCTTCAGATCAATGTCAAACACATTCACGATTCCATCGAGCCTCCTCTCTTTTGGCTCAAGTTTCAGAGACTCATGATCTAGAGGCATTTGCAGAAGCTTCAAGGCACCCAGACTGGGATATGCCAATGAATGAAGAGTATTGCTCTTTAATGGCGAATGATACTTGGGAAAAAAACCATAACATAAGTTCTATC
>ML794580.1:110099-121444 GCA_009831015.1 Picea engelmannii
CCCAATGCTACTGGTAGCATCACTTTTTGATTCAAGGGTAAATTTTAAAGTCTTTTTCCACAATGACATTAGTTGTCAACACGATGAGTCTGAATTTTAACCATTGTAAAAAAAAAGGGTGTTACCGGTAGTGCCAATTTTTTAATTTAGGGGGTAAAAATAGTCACTCTGAAAAAATGAGAACTCCAGAGAGTTCTCGTTAAGTTGGTAACTTTGTTATATGTTGAGGTTCTCATGCACACTATGACGAGCACATGTCCCCATGTAGGAGCCAGATGTTGGATTACTGGGGGGGGTGAATCAGTGATGAACAATTTTAGTACTTTTAACCACAGTTTATTCTTTAACAATAACCAACAGTTTATCATTAGCATTCAATATATTATTAGCAGTATAATCATAAACAACATCATATCACAATATATACATAGTACACCAAAATTTACATGAAAACCCAAATGGGAGAAAACCATGTAATGTTTTTCTTATATATCAAAAGAATACATTCATTAGAAGCACCAAATTCTTGATTCTCCAGCTACAACTGGAAGGAGGATCCAACTCCCTATTCTCAGGCTCCAACCTAAAGGAAGCTACAACTCCCTGAATTCTTTGGCTCCAACCAAAAGGTGGCTACAACCCCTTGAGTTTTCCGGCTCCAACCGAAAGGTGGCTACAACAACCTATCCTTGCCCCGTCCTGCCACCCTGAAATATAAGTGTATACCAAATGTCACTACCAAAAAATATATCACTGTCACTGCCACTGTCTATGTCACTCTATCTCTGCCATTATTATTGTAACATCCACCTGTGTCTGCTCATCAACCAACCAACACTTGTATAGCTGACCTAAAACTCTGAGATGTTGACATATAGACTTCCTTCAGACTTTAGGGACCTGGTACCAAAATCTACTCAAACTTTCATATGTGTTTTAAAGATACATGACTTTCTCTTCTACAGGCCATGGATATCCATGCTTTCCTCCACTACATCCCGCGTACATCTGTGCCCTGCTAACTTGCAACTTGTGGATACCTAAGAAACTAGGGTTTTTAGCAACCCCGAGACTTTCACCTTCGACCCTCCTTTGCTATCTCAGAAAATTGTCGTCACAACCTTAGCAAAATATCACTAGATCACAAGAAAGATAATCAATGAATAAGTGTATGAGTGTTCTTGTGAATGACTCCTTGAGGTATATTTTATACTTGTGCTAGGTAACTCCTCTCCTTAATTTAGGGCTTCAAGGGTTTTCTTGTTACAACAACTTTACCCTTTCATTAAAGACTTGTAACCAACTAGGGGCTTCTTAACCACTTCTCGGGGATTCCAACTTTACAAGGCCAGATCTCCCTAACCATGAGGAACCATGTAGAATTCCACATCTCACCGAAGACGACATGACATGTACTATCCATCTATGATAATCTTCACTGCAATTACACTGTCCTTCCTTTCTATATTCCTTAATCAACTCCGGGTACCAAAACCACACCGTCGGGGCTTCTTCAAGGGTTGACGTCAATGAAAACCAAACTATCAACAATATCCTCCTTTGGCATTGATGGCAAGACTTAGGCATGACAATACTTATGCTCATGCTCCCCATGTGACCATCACTCCCCCTGAATGCATGCTTCTCTCTCTCTGTCTCCATGCCTTGACATATCTCTCCCCCTTTGAAATCAATGGAAAAGGGTAATCCTCCTCTTGGGGTTTCTCCCCCTATCTACAAACCTCTAGTAACTCTACATACTTTTTCTCTTCATGGTGCTTCCTCGTGTAACTCTCTGATGTATATGAAAATCATTCAAAAAGATTCTTTACCTGAACTTTTTTAAGACTTATTTTTCTCTCCCCATGTCTTGTTAAGCTTAATGCCATGAGAATCACCGTGGGGATGAAACTAATCCAAGTTTATGTCGCATATACTCAAAAGTTTCCCTTGCAAGCAGTTTGGTGAAGATATCTGCAATCTACTCTTTTGTCCCGACATACTCTAGCTTGATGTTCTTCTTTGTAGCTTTTTCATGGAGAAAGTTATACTTGATCGGAGTATGCTTCATCTTATAATACATCAATGGATTCTTGGATATACTAATGGTGTCGGTGTTGTCACAAAGTATTGAAATGGGCTCATCGTACTTTACTTATATATCCTGTAAAGTTTGCTTCATCCAAAGAACCCGAGTACAACATGTTGCTACTACAATGTATTCTTCCTTTGTTGTGGACAAAGATACCAATGATTGTTTCTTGCTTAACCATTATACCATACACTCACCCAAGTCGAAAGTTGTTCCACTTGTACTTATTCTATCATCAATGCAACATGCCCAATTGCCTGCATCACGTCTGGTATGGAATCTGTCACATAGAGTAAGCTTCCAATCATCGATCTATATTGTCTCTGATATGTGTCCTTAGAACCATCATCCTTACTTAACTTGCAACTCGTCTGCATAGGAGTACTGACTGGTTTTCAATCTGTCATCCCAAACTTCTTCAACATTTCTATGATATACTTTGTCTGAGTGATGAAGAAACCTTTGTTACACTAACGTATTTGTAGTACCAAAAAGAAGGTTAACTCACCAAACACGGTCATCTCAAACTTGTGATGCATGTCTTTAACAAACTTCTGACTCATCCTATCATCGTCACTTCCAAAGATAATGTCATCTACATAGACTTCAATAATAAATATATTGTCTCGATCCACCTTTATTTAGATATTGTTGTTTGCATTTCATTTCCTAAGCCCTTGTTGTTGTAAGTATCTATCCAGTCTTGAATACCATGCTTTGGGGGATTATTTGAGACCATATAAAGCCTTCTTCAACCTGCAAACATAATTTTCCTTCTTCGAAAACTGAAATCATTCTAGCTGCTCAATGTAGACTTATTCCTCTAGATCTTTGTTTAAGAATGTTGATTTCACATCCATTTGATACACTTTAATATTCTTGGAGTGTGCATAAGCTAGTATTAGTCTGATTGCTTCCATCCTGGCAATTGGGGAAAATGTCTCTTCAAAATCTATACCTTCAACTTGAGAGTATCCTTTGCATACTAATCTTGCTTTGTTCCTGGTAACTTATTCATCCCCATTCAACTTGTTTATAAAGACCCACTATGTACAAATGACGTTCTTGTTCTTTGGTCTTGGAACCAATTCCCACATATCATTCTTCTTTATCTGATCTAATTCTTCATACATAGCTTTTATCTAGTGTTCACCTTTGTTGGCTTGTTCAAAATTGCTTGGCTCAATAGTAGATAGTAGTGCTAGGTGTTGTTGTTCTGGTGAGCATATTCTTCTTCTGGTTTCAACTCTTGCGTCCTTATTTCCAATGATCTGTTTTGATGGATGATTTTATATACTCGTCTACTAGGTGTCTTTAGAGGTACTTGAAGATCCTGTTGTTCTTTCTCTGCTTTTGGCTTCTCTTCTTTTTAATCTGATTCTTCATCTACTTCTTCTTCTTTCAACTCTTCTTCATGATCCCGTTCCACTAAATCCTTAATACTTTATTTTATCTTGCATCCATCTGTTTCATAAATTGTCACATTGATGCTTTCTACTATTCTGTTGAGTCTTATATTGAAGCATTTGTATGCTTTCCTTTTGCTTGAGTACCCAACCAATATGCCTTTGTCTCGAGAATCAAACTTTCCAATTCTTCCATCTTCTCTTTTGATGTAGCATTTGCTTTTGAATACTTTGAAGTGCTTCACATTTGTTGGTCTTCCTTTCCATATCTCGTATGGAGTCTTATCACTGTTATTTCTGAGAAACCCTCTGTTTTGGATGTGAACTATTGTATGCACTGCTTGTACACAAAAGACATTTGTTAACTTGGAATCCATTAACATGGTTCTGGCCATTTCCTATACTATTATGTTCTTCCTTTCAACAACTCCATTTTGTTGAAGTGTCTGGCTACTGAGAATTGCCTCTTTATTCCATGCTCATTGTAGAATTCCATGAATTCCTTTGATGTAAATTCTCCTCCATTGTTTGATCTCAAACACTTGATTTTCTATGTATCGGTTTCAACCATCTCTTTGTATGTCTTGAAGTTTTTGAAACCCTCTGATTTCTTATTTAGAAAGAATATTGCAGTCATTCTTGTGTAGTAATCAACCAATAGCATGAAATATTGTTCACCTTTCAATCCCTTTGTTCTTATTGGTCCAACTAGATCAATATGTACAATCTCCAGTGGTTTTTGTGTGGAATACTCCTTTGACTTGAACTTTGTCTTGGTTTGTTTTCTCTATAGAAAATGCTTCAATAGAATGTTTGTTGACTTTGATATCTTGGGCATTTCTCTTACTGCTTCCTTTTTACTGACCTTGACAATATTATCAAAATTTATGTAACCCATTCTTATGTGCGAGATCCAACTTTCATTGTCCTTTCATAAGCAACATCTTTCCTTTCCTATTTCATTTAAAACATATATATTGCCCGGATTTATTACAACTGTAACCACCAACTTGCATAATTTTTCTTTCGTTATCTCGCACTTCTTTGAGTCAAACACAAATCTATGTCCTTGATCACACATTTGAATTGCACTTAGAAGATTGTGTTTCATGTCTTCGACCAATAAAACATTTTATGTCATGGCATCCTTACTTCCAAGATTGACTGTGCCCTTTCCAATAATTATGGTTGAGTTTTCATTCTTGAATGAAATTGATCCATCTCTTTCCTTATTCAATGTCATAAATCTCTCTTCATCACCTGTCATATGCTTTGAGCATGCACTATCAACATACCATCCACGTTTCTTGTGTTGAGCTTGTAGAGAAAGATTGCATTCTTCAATGTTTTATTGATCCTATTTTCTTATCCATATCCTTTGTGGTTCCTGCTTATGATTGTTGATATTTTGCTTCGGTTCCCCTTGAAGGAAAAATAAGTCTGCAATCTTTAGCCATATGTCCAAATTTTTTGCACTTGTAGCATTCTACCTCATCACTCAATGATCCAAATTGGTTGTAGCTTCTATTTAGTTCTTCATGAGATCTTCTTGGATAAATATTTCTTGTATACCCCTCATCGTTGCTTCTATTCCTAGTATTAGCTCTACAATTCATAGCTTTCTGCCCAAAATTATAACATGAATAACACGAATCAAGAAAAATAGTTTGATACATGGGAGTGGAAGATATTTTGAATGGTGTTTCTCTTCTGAATCCTTCTTCTTCTTGAGGTCTTTATATAGATGGTTGTTGTTGATACCGACTTCTGAATATTCTAGGTGGTGCAGTGTCTTTGTAATCTTCCTCTTGAGTCTTCATGTATTCTTCTTTCTTAGAGGTACCTTTGAATACTTCTACATGGTTTCTTGGTTTTTCTTCTTATTCTGTTGTTTTGGAGCTTGAACCTTTCTCTGTCTGATTGTATCCTAATCCATATCTTTCATAGTAAGGTATTTGACTGTTAATGATATTATCCAATAGCCTAGTGTTGTTTTATTGCATGTTGTTCTTCTGAAGATCTTTTCTTAAAGTGACTATCTCTGATTCCAAGCCTTCAATGGTCATGTCTCTCTCTTCTAACTGCCCTCTGAGTGCTTCTTTAATTTTCTTGTCTTCTTTTTCTTGGAGTTTTAGCTTCGGGATTGTCTGCTCAACTTCTTTGGAGTTCTGATATTCTTCTTTCTTCATTAGTTCTTCCTGGAGTGACTTGTTTTTCTTCTTTTCCTTCTTTAGAGATTCTATCACACATATCAATTCTTCCCTGTAATCGACTTATGCCTCTTCACATTCTTCTTCGGAGCCTTCTTCATCGAAGTCTTATATTTCCATGAATAGTACCCTTTCTGTATCATTTTCACTGACTTCATCTTCTTCTGATGAAGAACTGTCTTCCTTGGTGCATAGAATTTTCTTAAAAAAAAATTGTTTCTTCTACCCTTTTAGATTTCCTTTTTCTTTTTAGAGTCATCTTCTTCATTGCCTTTATTTTTCTTATAGGGACATTTATTAGGAAAATGACCAACACCACCATGATTAAAACATTTCAATGGAAGCATACCTTTGTATTTGTCGGTTCCTCTTTTTAGCCTTCTGACGAAGTTAGCCACTTCTTCATCTTCCTCTGAATCATCGTTGCAGCTACAATCTGACTTTGTCTTTTGTTTATCTTTTTTCTTTGTCTTCTTGGATTCCTTGAATGTTGCTTCCTTTGTGGCTGGATTATCTTTCTCTATCCTCATCTCATAGGCAATTAGTATCCCATGTAACTCGTCCATGGTCATTGTAGCTAGGTCCAATCTTTCTTATAGAGATGAAATATTTGATTCAAATCTCATTGGTAGAGATATTAATGCCTTTTTAACAACAAACTGTTCCTTTATCTCATCTCCCAAGCCTTTGATATTATTTACTGTTTCATTGACTCGTAGAAAGTAGGTTGCTATGTTTTCATCTTCATTCATCTTCAATTGCTCAAACTTGGCTCTGAAAATATGAAGTTTGGCTTCCTTAACTTTCTCATCTCCTTCGTAGATAGTATTCAATTTGTCTCACATTTCTTTTGCGAAATCATAGTGCATAATATTGGTATGTATTGCTTGAGTCACACCATTCTCAATAGTGTTTCTATCCCTTGAATAATTTTCTTCGAGCTTATTTCCATATCTATCTTTCGGGGGAGTGGTAGGTGCTTTGTATCCATCTACTACTTATCGCCAAACATTGGATCCTTGTGCTTGTATATAAGTTTTCATTCTTCTACTCCAGGATGCATAGTTCTCCCCATCAAACTGTAGTACCCAATTCCTAGCATGATCCATGATCTCCTTCCAGTGGTTAGATTGCTTCTTGAAGAACCTCGCTCTGATACCAATTGTTGGATTATTGAGATGGGGGGTGAATCAATAATGATCAATTTTAATACTTTTAACCACATTTTATTCTTCAACAATAATTGATAGTTTATAATTAGCATTCAATATATTATCATTAGTATAATCATAAATTCCATCACATCACAATAGATACACAGTACACCAGAATTTATGTAGAAACCCAAATGGGAGAAAACCACAAAATGCTTTTATTGTGTATCAAAAGAATACATTCATTGGAAGCACCAACTTCCTGATTCTCCAGTTACAACTGGAAGGAGGCTCCAACCCCCTATTCTCAGGCTCCAACCTGAAGGAAGCTACAACTCCCTAAATTCTCTGGCTCCAACTAGAAGGAGGCTACAACCCCATGAGTTCTCTAACTACAACCACCTATCCTTGCCCCGTCTTGCCACCCTAAAATATAAGTGTATACCAAGTGTCACTACCAAAAACTCTGCCACTTCCACTGCCACTGTCACTGCCACTCTATCTCTGCTACTGTCACTGTCACATCAACCTGTGTCTGCAAATAAACCAACCAACACCTGTATAACTAACCTGGAAATCTGAGATGTTGACTTGTAGACTTGCTTCAGACTTTAGAGACCTGGTACCTGTTATCACTCTGTAAATTCCCAGAGGTTGTTGTGAGGTAAGAAGAAATTTATTAGAGGTAACATTAACTAACCGCTTCGAAACTGGGAGCTAGCCCTACCAATTTCAGAGAGGGATCTCTCTGTAAGTTTTAGATTTGTTTGGATTTTCAAGATTTTAGGCTAGTTAGAAAGAATATAACCGAGTTGTTTGCATTGTTTTTAAATGAAATGACTGAATATCACTTACGCTTCCATTGGGCTATGGGGTCTGTTTTAAAAGATAGAGGTTAAAGACAACTTTTATAAAATTCGTTTTATAGGGCGAGATAGTGCTAATGCTGGATTCTTTAGGAATAAAATGGTGTATTGTTGAAAAAGGTGAGATATCAGTTAAAACAAAAAAAATTTAAGAATTTCTTTGTTATAACATCAGAAGAAAAACATTTAAATCTATAAAAGATTAAGAACAGAGTACACAATGACAAATTCTGCAACTTTAACTTCTTTTAAAGATTAGATTTAGAAAGACAATATGATAACTGAGAAGGAAAAAACTTTTATGCAGACAGAGGAAACTTCACCAACAATTAACACACAGGAATCTTGTGAAACTTCTCTTTGTATTATTAGAATAACCTCTTGATAAAAATTACAGCGATTAGAGCTTGCTTGGGTGTAAAGATCAACAACCCTCAATACTTCTAAGTTGGAAATATTTATAATAAAAGTTACAAACGACCCTGTCATTAATGATCAGGACGTGATAGAATCTGAGTCTAACTAACTAGCTAACAAGATGCAGAAATGTAGTAACTGATGATGATGTGTCAAATCTCTCATGTTGATTTTGGGGAAGACCATTGGTGAGTCATTCATATGACTTTAACTATGCTGGATGAGGCTTTACCTTTACTCAATCAATTCGCACAGCTCATCCCATATTTGTGTTCTTGGGATGGTAACTTTCAATAGCCGACGGTAGACTTCGTCCATCTCGGTGTATTTAGCAAAAGTCATCTTGATGAGGAAGATGTAATTGATTTCATGCTGTATGCTGAGGTCATGCTGCAGAGTCTCCAAGAACGCTTTGCCCGTGACGCTACCCTGTATCCCAGAAAACTTGGAACTGTCTTTGGCCATGGTGGCGATATTTTGCTTGTAATCGGACAAAGTCATTAATTTATCATTTAGGACACGTAGATCAGGAAGACCCTTTTTCTGTAAGGCTTCAATCTTGCTAAAAAATATCTGAACTCCAATGTCCATGTTCTGAGCCTTTTCCTCCAACTGCAACATTAATACCTTTTTAGTCAACACTCTTTTTACTTCGAGGATAGTCTCTGTTCTGTCTTCAACTTTCAGTTCCTCTAGCTCTTCTTTGGTTTTTGAGTTCAGAAACTTGACGATCTCGTTGGCTGCCGAGGGCATTTCATCTAGTTTTCTTTTTATCTTGTCAATGGCATGCCTGCTCTTCAACACCAGATCATGTTGTTCAAACATGATTTGCACCATGGGCCAAATCTCGTTTATGGAATTAGAGATGTCTGTCCAGATATTTTCCTTAGCCTCAGCTAATGTCTTTCCTGCCACTGTTTGTTTCTGGAGCTGTTGTATTTCCTGCTTAAGATTTTCTGCTGCCTGTCTCTCAACATTGTATCTTATTTGGAAAGAAGATTTGAGTTCCTGGAGATTTTCAACCTCCCTTTTCAACCTATTAATCTCTGTTTCTTGAAGATTCATTTCCTCCATGGACTTTGATAGCTCCATAGTCTTTTCCAATGCTGTTAATGGAGTTGCCGATGGAATTTCCACTGTGGTGGTCGTTGGCATAGCTGTTGTACTGACTTCAGCCAGGGGAAATGCATTCAATGGAATAAATTCCATTGGGGTTGATTTCTCCTTCTCTTTCAATAACCTTTCCAATTCTGCCTCCATTTCCTTTATATGTGCATTCTGCTGCATGATTAGCTTCAACCATTCCTCTTTCTCATCTTCTACTTCAGCTATTTCTTTAGCTTGTGAATCTTATGTTGATGGCAATTTAAGATATTTTCTTAGAGATGCAATGTCACCATTCTTTTTCTTTATCATATCCTCTACCACTTTTACATTTGAGGGATCGTACCCAATCTTGAGCACCAACTCCTCTAATGATTTTACTCTATTGTCTTTTGCAAAAGAGGATATCTTTTCCAACTTCAATTGGGTCTGAACATTGCTTAAAGATACATGTAACTTAGCTGCGATAGAGGAAGCATGTGCTAATGTGGAGAAGACCATTTCTCCAGTCTGTCTGTGCAAATCCACTTGGTCATCCAGATAGATTTGTTTGGTGTCAAAAACAATAGTTGAACTCTTGTAGTCAGTGATCTCTTTGGGTTGAGGCACCTATGCTTGCAGAAATGCCAGATGCATTCTTCCTTTCTCTGTGTCGAAGGATGACAATAGTCTGTGTTGTGTTGTGGAGGTTTGATTCCAGAACTGGGCGTAGGTGCTATTAGTCAACATCTAGTTCTTCTTTTTAATCATATCATATTTTTCAAAAATGCTTACAGGTGCAGATCCTTGTGGAGTTTGGGTGGTCACAACTATATCTGTCTGCTTCTTTGAAGAAGGAATGGACACCACCTGGTGTTCTTCCTCAAACACTTTGGCAGAATGAGACTCTTCTTCACCAAACTTGTGAATTGCATGAGTGGTTTTGGGTCTTTGCCTAGATGCCTGAAACTCTTCTGTTGATACCTCAGTGATTGAAGGAGAGGAATCCTTTCTTGGACTTTTCTCCTTTTGTATCTAGGGAGTGGTAGTCTGTGAAAAAGAGACCGAAGGAGCTTCCTGCTGTTCAATGTCTACCCGATTATTTGCCTCCCACTCTGTTTGGTTCACATACTTTTCAATTTCTGGTTTGAGGATGTGAGCATAAGGTGAACTCTTGTTTTTGGATCTCATCTCTACAATGATCCCAGTCGGATCATAATGCCAAATGAAACTGGCGCTGAACTTCATTTCCTTTAGTAGTTTATCTGCCTCTTCCCCAGCAGCTCGATTGTTGCAAATAAATGGTCCTATTTTCCCTTTAATCCTCATCTGCTGTTTTTTCTTCAGAGACACAAAATGAATGTCATATAAATTTATCATCTGACGAATATATTCTAGTGAAAATATCTGAACCGGTACATACTTGGGCAATTTATATGGAGCTAGTTCACACCCATACACTCTGATCTCCGTGTGATTCTGGTATAGGAACCAGTCTCCAGTATTTGCGAGATTTGAAAGGTACAGAACTCTTTGGATCTCCTTTTTTATCCTTGGTTATGGTCTTCCACTGAGCATGCCTACCACTGGATGATAGAATAGGTCGATGAATTGTTTGAAACTGAACTTAGTGGAGTTCCTCCTGAGCAACGACGTCCATAGGGTTACTGCTTACGGTTGTCCGTCTTTATCCATATTCTACATGAGAAAGGAAAATTTGTCTGCTTGATAGAACATAAACATGTAGGCCGGTATTGAAGAATACCAGAACATGCCTTCTGTAGGGAAAATTTCCAGTTGCTCGTGCAGGTTCTCGGCCAAGAAACCATTGTAATCAAACTGGGTGGTCACTTTCTCTTCAGCAGAGAAAATGGACAGGAAACCTAATATAGGTTCATCCACCCATTCATCTGAGAAGTAACCGAGCAAACAACACAATGTTGCGATAATTTGATTTCCCTTTTCGAAAAATATGGACGAGTGATAGGTGTTGGGCCTTAGAAATGTCACATTTATATCCTCTTTTTCCTTCACTATTCCTTACATTTCATCATCCCATTAACCTTCCATCATACCATTTCCATAATGATACTTGGGTTTCTCCTTATTATTTTCCA
>ML794580.1:129575-142521 GCA_009831015.1 Picea engelmannii
CACACTGAGCACATGTTAGTAGGCGAAAGCTAAGGCTGGACAAGATGTTCCAGAGGTGAAAGAGAATGAGTCTCTGATAGGCATGGAGTGTGAGAGCAATGCGAAAGACCGAAACGAGGTTGGGATTTAAAGAATGGGTGTCCGTTGGGCTAAAAAGGACAGATCAGGTGAACAACGGGTATGTGGTCAATAACTAATGGTTAACGGGTTATTTAGAGCATGAGAGGGCATGATGAAAGACGTCTGATGTGTGTCTCTAGTCGACATGTAGATTGGTGATTGAGAGGCGAACGAGAAAGATATGACCTGTAATGGTTAGATGGATGGGACGTGCTGACGGGGTCGTGACATGGAACTTGCAGAGGGTGGTTGTGGGATGTGATACCTCGGGATGGTGGTGGTGAGTTGTAAAAATGGTAGGTGGTAAATGTTTGGAGAGGGGGAGTTAGGATGCAATGAGGTGATGCAGCATTAGGATGGGGCCCACTTGAACTTTGCTTCATTCCGGACCCCCCCCCCCACCATTAAAGGTTGAACGGTTAAGGGGATCCAGGATCCCTTGCTGACTGTTGATCTAGGCGAAGTTGGATCAGCCATTGATTTGGGCGTGTTCTTTAAACATCATGTCGGACCCCCCCCCCACCGTTAAAGGTAGAATGGTCAGGGTGGTCCGAAATCTCCTGTGGACCGTCCGATTACGCGCTGACGCGCTGACGGGATGACTGTAGATCTGAGCGCACATTTTAAACACCTTTGCGGACCCCCTCCCCCATCGTTAAAGGTCGAACGATCGGGAGGGTTCGAAAACTCATAAGAACCGTAGATCTGGGTGTCAATAGCCCAATCATATATCTAGGCCCGATATTTAATCTCTGGGGTGCGCTTCAATATACGAGGTCAAACTTAGGCTTAATGACCCTTTTATGGGTTTTGCGCACTGCCCCCTTTGCCTGTGTCACTATGGGGTTAGACAAAACATTCCACCATCAAGATCCTTCATTTTCCATCGATCATCTTACACTTTTTATTGAAAATAAACTAACTAACCTATGTCCTAACCTACTCCTTTGCGCCTTTATCCCAGTTTAAACTGTTGGGCTAAGAAAATACTCTACCCTGGGGTTATTTGACCAAGATTAGACTGTTTGATCAAATTTATTCACTAGCTAATCTAAATTACTTGGCTATGATTAGATAGTATAGCCAAGCTTATTCACTAATCCTAAATACTTAAATTCAAAAGACTTGGCCATGTTTACACTGTATGGGTCAATTCATTATCAATGCACGGGGCTTTATCCTTTTTCTTTCATGCCCTCTTTTTGTTTTCTCATTTCTTTTCTTTTCTTTTCTCTTTTCTTTTCTTTTTTTAGAATGCAACACTATTTGCAAGTCAAAAACACTAAAGGGACAAAATTACAATCAACAGTTGATCCTATAAATTATAGGGTTATAATAGTGTCTCCACCTAGGGATGGTATCCTCCTTGCGAGATGCCAAGAATCATGTTTCTTGTTGTCTTGAAAAATTTCTGCTAGAGCTTCTTCTGTTATCTGACTTGCTTTATTTCGAAAATTTTGATGACATTTTCAGTGTCTTAGGGCCTTCTCCGCGGGCTTCAAACAACTGAACAAAAACACCTACAACTAAAATACTTGTAAAAGAAATGATATGTACAATGGAATGGAATGATGATCTCTCTACTGAGGTGGCAAGTAATAATTCATCATCCTGCCATTTATAGGTCCCCCTGGCAGGTCTGATCCATCACTATTAACAAGTAGAAAAGCATTATTTCCTCTGAAGGCCTGAATGGTGTAAGGACCCTTCCACAAGCTATCGAACTTTCCATGTTTACCTTTATATTCATTTCTGGAGTCCCATCTCAAAACTAGATCACCCAATTCAAAGTTATCCTCTTTGGTTCTCTTGTCATAAATCATTTTAATATTTTCCTGGATCACTTGAGTTCTGTTGTAAACTTCTTCTCTGGATTGCACTAGGTGGATCATTTGATTTATTCTTCGCTAGTCATCGTTTGGTTCTTCTTGTATTTCCTACAATAGTTTCATGACCGAAACTCCTAATGAAAGGGGAAAAACTGCCTCGGTGCCATACACCAACTGGTATGGAGACATACCTATTGATCTTTTGGTGCTTATTCTGTTAGCCTAGAGTGCGAAAACCAACTTATTATGCCATGATTTCTTGTTTTCCTGTAGTGTCTTTCTGAGAATGTTCACCAGACTTTTGTTAGAAGACTCAACTATCCCATTTCCTTGTGGATAATAAGCCATTAAGTGTCCCAAAGTAATATGATATTGATTACAAAAATCTATGAGCCTTTTGGATCTGAAAGTCGCTGCATTGTCAGCTATAATTTTCTTGGGGCATCCAAAACGAGACAAAATGTTAATTTCTAAAAACTTGATGATGACAGAGTCGGTAGCTTGCCTGCATGGTACAACCTCGATCGACTTGGTGAAGTAGTCTGTGGCCGTGAGGATCCATTTATGTTGGCCCGAAGAGGGAGGATGTATTTCACCAATGAAGTCTAGCCCCCATTGTTGGAAAGGAGATTCAACAGAGATGGGTTTCATTGGGAGTGGCAGAAGCTTCCTTTTAACTTCAAAAATCTGAAACTTGTGGCAAGAAGTAACCTTCTGGTGAACGTCAACAAATAGAGTAGGCCAGTAAAATCCAACTCTCAGAATCTTGTTAGCTGTGGTATTCCAACTTAGGTGCCCACCATAGTCTCCTGCATGAAAATCTTGAAGAACTTTGTCAGCTTCATCTTTTAACAAGCAACTAAGCAAGATACCACCAGGATCTTTCCAATAGAGATTGCCTTCCAAAATACAAAATTTCAATGCTTTCAATTTAATAAATCTAGCTTTAGTCTTAGTCAAACCTGGAGGAGCCTGTCAATTGTGGAGTACAAAAATGAGGTTTGCGTACCAAGGGGAATTTAAGAATGCCTCTTTTATGTTTGGAGTCGCCTGCTCTTTCGGTCCATCTACTGCAACCAAAAAGTTAATATCTAAAGCATGAAAATTAGACTCATCCATTAGTTTGGCCAAACCCTATCCTTTGATTAGTTTAGTAGGTTTTATTTCAATGTCGTATTCCAAAATAACCGCAATCCATTTTCCTCTTCTGCCATCCGGATTATCCTGGGTCAGGGTATCTTTAACCACTGTTTTTGGGACGTATGCAATTGTGTGAGAGTGGAGAATATAGACCCTAAAATCTTTTATATCCTTTACCAGGGCGAAGGCTTGTTTCTCCATAATGTTATAATTAACGCTGTGTCTCTTAAAGCTTCTCTGAAAAAAGCTATGGGTTGCTCGTACCCTTCACTGTTTTTCTGCAACAATATCACTGCTATAGTGTGCTCAGATGAAAAGGAGAAAATATAAAAGTATTTGGTATAGTCTGGGCTAATCACAACTGGGGCTTGGGTGAGAGCATGTTTCACCTGCTCAAATGACTGTTTGGACTCAGCGTTACATTTGATTTTTGTGTCATTTTTCAACATATTGGTGATATTCCTGAGAAGTTTGACCAAGTTTGGTATGAATCTTCTAAGGAAATTTATTTTTCCAATGAAAGATTGCAGTTCTTTGATGTTCCTAGGGTGCTGGGATCTATTTTAATTCCGTCTTTTGAGATTATGTGTCCCAACAATTTACCTTCCTCTAACTCGAAAAGGATTTTCTTAGGATTCAATGAAATCCTAAATTTCTTGCACTTTTCAAACACACGTCTGAGGTGGAGCAAATGTTCTTCGTCAGATTTGGAGTAAACAGTTACATAATCCAGACAAATGACCATAAATTTCCCAGTCTCATCCACAAAGGCAATATCCATTGCTCTTTGGAAAGTAGCCCCAACGTTCATCAGACCAAAAGGCATCTTCACATACATGAAGGTTCCCCAGGGTGTGGTAAAAGTTGTCTTCTCTTGATCTTCTGGATGGACCATAACTTGGTTGTAACCAAAGAAACCATCCAGTAAGGAGATCCTACTGGATCCAACCACCTTTTGTAAAATATGGTCCATTTTGGGTAAAGGGTAGTTGTCTTTGAGGGAGACTTTGTTCAGATTTCTGAAATCTATACAGAGTCTGATCTTGCCAGTTTTCTTCCTGGTCGGAACTAGATTAGAAACCCTTTTGGAAAATCTCAAGGGGACTATAATCTTGGCATCATACGTCTTTTTGATTTCTTTCTCTATCAGGGGAAGCAACTTGGGATTAATTCTCCTAAGTTTCTATCTGAAAGGTTTGTGTTCTTCTTTTATGGGAATCCGGTGATGTATGATACTTGTGTCATAGGATTTTAAGTCCTCATAGCCCCAGACAAAAACATCTATATATTCCTTAAAAAGTTCAATGTATTTGATTTTTTTCTCTGGTGGCAGGGATTTAGACAGTTTTATCATTTTGGGGTTTTCTTCTGTTCCTATGTTGCAATCTTCAACCTCTTTACCGCTAGCTTCAATTTTTGGCTTTTTGGCCACATCGTTAAAATCAAACAAGTCTTCCAACATAACTAAACCTCTAGGTAACACCTTATTTTTCAACTGCAAGATATCATAATCTACATCATTTTCATTGAATTCTTCAACATCTATTGTATTTACACTTCCATTTTCAAAAACAGATTTATTTACAAATTCGTCACCATTTTCTAAATCTATGTTTGTACATTCAAAATCATTTTTACATTGCAGAAAATATTCAATTTGATCGTCATTTCCAAATACCTACCAATATCTGATGTTGTCAGGAATGGTGGGTCTGCACTTCACCTCCACTGTGTACTTGCGAGTGGGACGAAAAGGGATTTTACAGGTAGCTGCTGACGTAGCCAGTCCGTCTGCGAGTATATTTTGTCCCCTAGGCATCACCTGCAAGTCAATCTCAGTAAAGAATTTAAGAACATCTAAAACAACATTCCTATAGGCTCTAAGTCTGGGATGTTTTGCTACATACTCACCTTTGATTTTCTTGATAATCAATTCAGAATCACCCCTTACCATTATCTGCTTAGCACCAACTTTCTTCAATAATTTCAGGCCGAGCATTAAAGCCTCGTACTCGGCTATGTTGTTAGTACATTGGAAGTTCAGTTTATAGGAATGATTCTTAGAGTACTTTGATCTGTGGTTATGCATCCACACTCCGGCTCCAGCTCCTTCTTTACTCACAACACCATTGAAGTCCATGCTCCATAATTCTGCTGGCAATTCCTCATTTTCTTCAATCATGGGGTTTCTTACTTCGACAACTGCTTTATCATCCTTTGGATCAGGTGCATCATCCTCCAGTTGTGCGATTTGTTCTTCAAGATGACCGTCGTTATATAGAATAAAACAATCTAGGTCAGAGTGTGTAGAATATAGTGGGTAATTGTGTGGCTTTTCCTGACTACTGACCATATACTTCATCAGTGTTTCCCTGTAAAGTCTTCTCTGTTGACCGAAAACCAGAATAGTGGTGTAGGACATATCTAGCTGCAGGGTTCCTCTCAATTTAGCTCCCCAAGACCTTGATAGCAACATACCATACTTGGGGGGAATATCTGCCATGACTATGTCCATCACCAAAATTTTCGCCGGGATTTGAGCCAAGATGATGCATAAGTCTTTAATCAGGCCTATACATTTGACCTTGCTGGAGTCGAAAGAATGAAAATATTTGTAGGGTCTGGTGACCTCGAGTCCCAACTTTTCCATCACGACTTTGGGCATTAGGTTGTGAGAGGCACCCGAATCCAGCATAGGTTGTGTAATATCAGATCGTGGATATTTAGGCTGATGTAAAAAGGGTCCACGATGCCATTATCATTTTGACCGCCAACTTTAGGACCAAATAGGAGCTCAGGTCGATCATCGACAAGGTTTATTGTGTTAGAGTGGTGTACAGATCCAACACTCAAGGCTTTGGTACCTATATCAGGTTCGATGCTTAAATATTTTTATCACCTGAGACCTGTAAGCGTTCTTGTTCATCAACTCAGAGAGGGGAATGAGAATCTTCAATTTTGCTAGTTCCCCTTCAAGGCTGAAAGGAGCGGTGGTTTTGTTTAAACTCTGTACTTCTGATTTATCGATAGAAACTCTATGGACAGGTGCACATGTTTGAATGGTTGATGAAACTTTTGTCCGACTTGTTCTCTTAATAATTTCTAGAGTTTTTTGCACAAGAGATTCAACGTCATTCCGCCTAGGGGGTTTCTTGGGAATGTTTTCTGAGGTTTTCTTGGTTTCAGTAGCCTTCTTCAGAGAATTCTCGTTAGTCTTCTTACTCCTCAAGTTATACTTCCTGTGAACCTCCATTATAGAGTTCTCAAAGGCTTACTGTTCTGTTTTCTCAGCTTCCTCATTTACCTCTGTTTGTGAAAGGAGAAAGATTTCATGTTCTTCCTGGGTGAGGAAAATAGATTCATGATCATGATCATGATCACCCACTAGATTTATATGAGTATCATCAAACTCCTCAATTAATTCCTCCCCGTCATCAGTGTAGTTTTCCTGGAGAGGTGGTCTAATCTGTTGATCAGGTCCCCTTTGTTCCCATTGATCTCTAGGATCTCTTTGTCTAATATGAGGTGGATTTCTTCTAAAGTTTGGGTTTCTGATTTGAGGGGCAACTTGGTTCTCCCTAGGTGGGTTCCTGTCAGTTATGGTGAGTCTCTCCATCATTTTATCCATAGCTCTGGTGAGAGAATCTAATTTGTCATCTGATGAGGAAGTAGAAGGTTCTTCTTTGATGGTGACCCTCTTTTCTATTCTCTGCTTGGCCCTTCTGGCCAAAAGATTTTCTTCTACACTGACGACACTTCTTTGCATGTCTTCCAGAGTTGCTGCGTTTCTTTCCCTTAATTGATATGACATGTCAGCGTCAAAACCATCAGGGAACTTTATTAATGCCAAACCTTGTGGTGGTTTGATTTCAGTTGGGATAACATTGTATAGATTGTTGAAACGAGTGCAGTAATCCTGCACTGTCTCTCCTTGGTTCCTTCTGATGTTCTCATACTCTGACAAAATCTAGAGAGGATTTTTCTTTACCTCCCACCGGTCAAGGAAAGTCTGATGAAAGCCAACAATATCAGTAATGATAGCAACACGTAAAGTTTTGAACCATTTTTTCACTTCTCCAGTTAGACTTTGTGCAAATAATCTCATCTGCACATCAGCTTCATCTACTTCCTTCAGGTCAAAGTAATCGTTCATTTTGTCAACATGTTGTTGTGCATTCAAGGGACCAGTACTATCAAACTATGGGAGTCTAGTTTGATAATATTGGGGCATGTTATGTAAAGGAGCAACCAATACCAATGGAGCATATCTTGCCGCCATGATTGGTGGGGGAGGCTAAACAACAACCTGTGTGACAGGAGAGGTAATGCCTAAAGATATAGAAGATGAAGGCCTTGGAGGAATGGAGTAACCTGGTTTAGTTTTAGAAAAAACTGTAGCAATAGTTAAAGCAGGAAGTTCTACAGACTTCTGAAGCTGGAGTTTGTCTAAGGCTTGACCAAGATTTGCGACTAGGTCTTCGAGCTTATCAGTCTCGGGGTGAAAACGTTGATCAACTTCAACTTTAGGAGAAAGTATCTCAGGGGTCCTGGGCTGAAAAACGGTTTGGTCTAAGACCATTTTACTAACAAAATTGTCGGATTTTGTCCTAAAAAGACTTATTTGAAAGGGTATTTCAGGCTCAAGGTCTGGAAGAACAACTAACTTCTCTGGGATGGAAATAGACCTTGGAAGTGGGCTGTTACTCCTCTAAATTTCTGCAGTATTTTTCTTCCTGAGTAGTCTTTCGGGGTTATCTATTACTATTGCAGGTTCTGGGTCAGGATGAGATCTGGCAGAAATTATTTTGGGAGCCAAAACTGTTGATTTATTTCTTCCTTTGGAGATTTTAACTATTTATATACAAAATTTAACAACCTCTGAACATTATTTCTAAATAAAATTTAGGGTTTGTGTTTCTTCTAGAAATAAAGTTGTCTTTGTTCTAGGGGAAATAAGACAAGGGGTGGAAAGTTTGTTCAGTTCTTCCCCAGTATGGTCGCCATTTATGTTATCACTCTGTAAATTCCTAGAGGTTGTTGTAAGGTAAGAAGAAATTTATCATAGATAACCTTAACCAACCGCTTCGAAACTGGGAGCTAGCCCTACCAGTTTCAGAGAGGGATCTCTCTGTGAGTTTTAGATTTGTTTGGATTTTCAAGATTTTAGCCTAGTTAGAAAGAATATAACCGAGTTGTTTGCATTGTTTTTAAATGAAATGGTTGAATATCACTTACGCTTCAATTGGGCTATGGGGTCTGTTTTAAAAGATAGAGGTTAAAGACAACTTTTATAAGATTCGTTTTACAGGGCGAGATAGTGCTAATGCTGGATTCTTTAGGAATAAAATGGTGTATTGTTGAAAAAGGTGAGATATCAGTTAAAACAAAAAAGCATTTAAGAATTTCTTTGTTATAACATCAGAATAAAAACATTTAATTCTATAAAATATTAAGAACAGAGTACACAATGGCAAATTCTGCAACTTTAACTTCTTTTAAAGATTAGATTTAGAAAGACAATATGATAACTGAGAAGGAAACAACTTTTACGCAGACAGAGGAAACTTCACCAACAATTAACACACAGGAATCCTGTGAAACTTCTCTTTGTATTACTGGAATAACCTCTTGATAAAAATTACAATGCTTAGAGCTTGCTTGGGCGTAAAGATCAACAACCCTCAATACTTCTAAGTTAGAAATATTTATAATAAAAGTTACAAACGACACTGTCATTAATGATCAGGACGTGATAGAGTCTGAGTCTAACTAACTAGATAACAAGATGCAAAAATGTAGTAACTGACGATGATGTGTCGAATCTCTCATGCTGATTTCGGGGAAGACCGTTGGTGAGTCATTCAGATGACTTTAACTGTGCTGGAAACTGAGCTGGATGAGGCTTTACCTTTACTCAATCAATTCGCACAACTCATCCCATCTTTGTGTGCTTGGGATGGTAACTTTCAATAGCCGGTGGTAGACTTTGTCCATCTTGGTGTATTTAGCAAAAGTCAGCTTGATGAGGAAGATGTACTTGATTTCGTGCTGTATGCTAAGGTCATGCTGCAGAGTCTCCAAGAATGCTTTGCCCGTGATGTTGCCTTGTATCCCTGAAAACTTGGAACTGTCTTTGGCCATGGTGGCGATATTTTTCTTGTAATCGAACAAAGTCATTAATTTATCATTTAGGACACGTAGATCATGAAGACCCTTTTTTTTGTAAGGCTTCAATCTTGCTAAAAAATATCTAAACTCCAATGTCCATGTTTTGAGCCTTTTCCTCCAACTGTAACATTAATCCCTTTTTAGTCAACACTCTTTTTACTTCAAGGATAGTCTCTGTTTTGTCTTCGAATTTCAGTTCTTCTAGCTCTTTTTTGGTTTTTGAGTTCAGAAACTTGATGATCTCGTTGGATGTCGAGGTTATTTCATCCAGTTCCCTTCTTATCTTGTCAATGGCCTGCCTGCTCTTCAACACCAGATCATGTTGTTCAAACATGATTTGCACCATGGGCCAAATCTCGTTTATGGAATTAGAGATGTCTGTCCAGATATTTTCCTTAGCCTCAGCTAATGCCTTTCCTGCCACTGTTTGTTTATGGAGCTGTTGTTTTTCATGCTTAAGATTTTTTGTTGCATGTCTCTCAACATTGTATCTTATTTAGAAAGAAGATTTGAGTTCCTGGAGATTTTCAACCTCCCTTTTCAACCTATTAATCCCTGTTTCTTGCAGATTCATCTCCTCCATGGACTTTGATAGCTCCATAGTCTTTTCCAATGCTGTCAATGGAGTTTCCGATGGAATTTCCACTGTGGTGGTCGTTGGCATAGCTGTTGTACTGACTTCAGCTAGGGAAATTGCATTCAATGGAATAACTTCCATTGGGGTTGATTTCTCCTTCTCTTTCAATAACCTTTCCAATTCTGCCTCCATTTCCTTTATCTATGCATTCTACTGCATGATCAGCTTCAACCATTCCTCTTTCTCATTTTCTGCTTCAACTATTTCTTTGGCTTGTGAATCTTCTGTTTGTGGCAATTTTAGCTGTTTTCTTAGAGATTCAATGTCAGCATTCTTTTTCTTTATCATCTCCTCTGCCGCTTTTACATTTGAGGGATCGTACCCAATCTTAAGCACCAACTCCTCTAAGGATTTTACTCTGTTGTCTTTTGCAAAAGAGGATATCTTTTCCAACTTCAATTGGGTCTGAACATTACTTAAAGATACCTGTAACTTAGTTGTGGTAGAGGAAGCATGTGCTAATGTGGAGAAGACCATTTCTCCAGTCTGTCTATGCAAATCCATCTGGTCAGCTGGATGGATTGGTTTGGTGTCAAAAACAATAGTTGACCTCTTGTAGTCAGTGATCTCTTTGGGTTGAGGCACCTATGATTGTAGGAATGCCATATGCATTCTTCCTTTCTCTGTGTCGAAGGCTGACAATAGTCTGTGTTGTGTTGTGGAGGTTTGCTTCGAGAACTTGGCGTAGGTGTTATTAGTCAACATCTGGTTCTTCTTTTTAATCATATCATATTTTTCAAAAATGCTTATAGGTGCARATCCTTGTGGAGTTTGGGTGGTCACAGCTATATCTGTCTGCTTCTTTGAAGAAGGAATGGACACCACCTGGTGTTCTTCCTCAAACACTTTGGCAGAATGAGACTCTTCTTCACCAGACTTGTGAATTGCATGAGTGGTTTTGGGTCTTTTGCTAGATGCCTAAAACTCTTCTGTTGATACCTCAGTGATTGAAGGAGAGGAATCCTTTCTTGACCTTTTTTCCTTTTGTATCTGGGGAGTGGTAGTCTGTGAAAAAGAGACCGAAGGAGCTTCCTGTTGTTCAGTGTCTACCAGAGTATTTGCCTCCCACTCTGTTTGGTTCACATACTTTTCAATTTCTGGTTTGAGAATGTGAGCATAAGGTGAACTCTTGTTTTTGGATCTCATCTTTGCAATGATCTTAGTCGGATCATAATGCCAAATGAAACTGGTGCTAAACTTCATTTCCTTTAGTAGTTTATCTGCCTCTTCCCTAGTAGCTTGATTGTTGCAAATAAATGGTCCTATTTTCCCTTTAATCCTCATCTGTTGTTTTTTCTTCAGATACACAAAAGGAATGTCATCTGAATTTATCATCTGACGAATATATTCTAGTGCAAATATCCGAACCGATACATAGTTGGGTAGTTTATATGGGGCTAGTTCACACCCATACACTCTGATCTCCGTGTGATTCTAGTATAGGAACCAGTCTCCAATCTTTGTGAGATATGAAAGGTGCATAACTCTTTGGATCTCCTTGTTTATCCTTGGTTCTAGTATTCCACTGAGCATGCCTACCACTACATGATAGAATAGCTCGATCAATTGTTTGAAACTGAACTCAGTGGAGTTCCTCCTGAGAAATGACTTCCATAGGGTTACTGCTTGCGGTTTTCCGTTTTTATCCATCTTCTGCATGAGAAAGGAAAATTTGTCTGCTTGATAGAACATAAACATGTAGGCCAGTATTGAAGAATACCGGAACATGCCTTCTGTAGGGAAAATTGCCAGTTGCTCGTGCAGGTTCTTCACCAAGAAACCGTTGTAATCAAACTGGGTGGTCACTTTCTCTTCAACAGAGAAAATGGAAAGGAAACCTAAGATAGGTTCATCCACCCATTCATCTAAGAAGTAACCGAGCAAACAACACAGTGTTTGATAATTTGATTTCCCTTTTCAGAAAATATGGACGAGTGATAGGGAGGATTCTTCTGAGGGAATTGGGAATCTTGTGGAAGGAACAACTCAAAGATTTGTGTTGTTTGGGGAAACGTCAGGTTCTGATACAATTTTGTCAGAATTTCAATTGTGAGGTGAGAACGGGGTTCGGCTCTGGGTACTTGCATCATTTGATCGATGGCGTTGGGTGAAATAAGGAAAAGGGTTTCTCCAGATGAAGATACTATGGCTCTCTGATCAGGGAGGTAGTGTGCTTGGCACTTGAGGGTGAATTCATGAAAATGATAGACTTGAGGAAAAAGATACAGAGGGAGATTTGACTGCCAAATCCCCATTTCATCGCTCTGATCAATGAACCATGACTGTAGCTCAACAAAGTCGAATTCAGACCTAGTTTCTGAGATTAGATAGTCTTTGTCTACTAATGGGATCTAGTTGAGATCGACAGGAGGTGGGAGAAAAGGATTTTCCTCTACATTTGATTTTTTACTTTTGGGCACCATTGATTTCCTCTGGTACCTGCACATTGAGCACACATTAGTAGGTGAAAGCTAAGGCTAGACAAGATGTTGTAGAGGCGAAAGAGAATGAGTCTCTAATAGGCATGGAGCGTGAGAGAAATGCGAAAGATCGAAACGAGGTTGGGATTTAGAGAATGGGTGTCTGTTGGGCGAAAAAGGACAGTTCAGGGGAACAACGGGTATGTGGTCAGTAACTAATGGTTAACGGGTTCTTTAGAGCGTGAGAGGGTAGGATGAAAGACGTCTGATGTGTGTCTCTGGTCGAATTGTAGACTGGTTATTGAGGGCGAACGGGAAAGATATGACCTGTAACGGTTAGATGGATGGGATGTGCTGACGGGGTCGTGACATGGAACTTGCAGAGGGTGGTTGTGGGATGTGATATATCGGGATGGTGGTGGTGAGTTGTAAAAATGGTAGGCGGTAAATGTTTGGAGAGGGGGAGTTATGATGCAATGAGGTGATGCCGCATTGGGATGGGGCCCGCCTGAACTTTGCATCATTCTGGACCCCCCCCACCACCGTTAAAGGTTGAACGGTCCGGGGGGGGGTCCGGGATCCCTTGCTGACCGTTGATTTGGGCAAGTTCTTTAAACATCATGTCGGACCCC
>ML794580.1:142938-178608 GCA_009831015.1 Picea engelmannii
ATCATCTTACACTTTTTATTGAAAAGAAACCAACTAACCTATGTCCTAACCTACTCCTTTGCACCTTTAGCCCAGTTTAAACTGTTGGGCTAAGAAAATACTCTACCTTGGGGTTATTTGACCAAGATTAGACTGTTTGATCAAATTTATTCATTAGCTAATCTAAATTACTTGGCTATGATTAGACAGTATAGCCAAGCTTATTCACTAATCCAAAATACTTAAATTCAAAAGATTTGGCCATGTTTACACTGTATGGGTCAAGTCATTATCAATTCATGGGGCTTTATCCTTTTTCTTTCATGCCCTCTTTTTGTTTTCTCATTTCTTTTGTTTTCTTTTTTTAGATTGCAACACTATCTACAAGTCAAAAACACTAAAGGTACAAAATTACAATCAACAGTTGATCCTATAAATTATAGGGTTATAACAGTACCAACATCTACTCAAACTTTCATATGATTTTCACAGATACACATCTTTCTCTTCTATAGCCCACAAATATCTGCGCTTTCCTCCAATATAGCATGTGTACATCCATGCTCTGTTGACCTGCAAATCATGGATACCTCAGAAACTAGGGTTTACTATAACCCCGATACTTTCACCTTCAACCCTCCTTTGCTACCTCAGAAAAATGCTATCACAACCTTAGCAAAAGATCACTAGATTACAAGAAAGATAATCAATGATTAAGTGTGTGAGTGTTCTTGTGAATGACTCCTTGAGGTATATTTATACCTCTGCTAGGTAACTCCTCTCCTTAATTTAGGGCTTCCAAGGTTTTCTTGTTACAACAACTTTACCCTTTCATTAAAGACTTGTAACCAACTAGGGGCTTCTTGACTACTTCTCGAGGCTTCCAAATTTACAAGGCCATATCTCCCTAACCGTGAAGAACCACGTGGAATTCCACATCTCACCGAAAACAGCATGACATGTACTATCCATCTATGATATTCTTCCCTACAATTACACTTCCCTTCTTTTCCATTTTCCTTAATCAACTTCGGGTACCAAAACCACATCGTTGGGGATTCTTCAAGGGTTGACATCAATGACAACCAAACTATCATCACCAGATTTTACCCCCCCATCCTAGGGGTAACTAAGGAGATGATGTATTGAGGCCCACATGTAGCAAACATGGAGTGTCGAGAGATGAATGGATAACACAACCTACATAGCCCCTTTATTTTACCACAATTCACCATCATCATTATCAATAGCAGTGCATCGTCCACTACACTGATTTGGCCCCTAGAAGACAGCAGGTCTTACTTCATGAGGTGATAAGTCTAGTATCATGGTAAGTGTCACTTCAACATTTGAGGCATTTGAGCTTGTTGCAAAGAGTGCTTTCTTGATTATGGAACATTTGCTTGGAAATTATATCTTTTTCCTAATTTCACCTTGGTGGTTGTCATGGTATCCTAGTAAGTTGGTCACCCTTGGGAAAATGGCTTCTACTAAGGGGTTTCCTTGAAGGGTCATTGTACCATTCCCAATCATACTTACCATTCTCCACACTTCTTGCCCTATGTTTCCTCATCTTTTTGGTTTTCGGGTTCATTGACCCCAAGAGGGGTTTGTACCTCATTTCATGGGAAGAAGGGGTTAAAGGCCCATAGGTGTTGTAGCTGACATCACACATAAATGCTCGCCCTAAAGTCTCGAGATCCATGAAACACTTCTCTAAAGGAACAAAGGAATTTTAAGTAAAAAATAACAAAGCGTTCGACTTAGAGGGGGAGTGCATTGTGATGTTCTTTTATTTCCACTGCATATAGCACCCAAATTTTTCTAACTTCAAGTGGCATTGCAGTGATCTTTTATTTGCATTGGACATAACAATCAATGTTCATAATTAATGATTTCCAAGGTAGAGCGTGTGGTGATTGTATTTCTTATCCGCACCATATTGACTTGAACTTGGAATTGCACGGAAAAAGACAAATAAAGGGCATGGAAAAAGGATGCATTACAAACAAAGGGGAACTTAATGATGCAACTCACCCTCCACAAAGGAACCCATAAATGAGACAATATGAACCCTTGATATGTCAAGAACCCCATTCCCAAGAGTCTTTCCTCAATCCACCTCATACTCATTACATGATCTAGATAGGTCCTTCTTGGGAAACATTCATTGAATTAGGGATCGACCTACCTAATAGGGCACCATGACACCCCTCCCATACCTAAATTTGGAAAATTTTATAAGGTCTTTGAGAATGTTTAAATTTTAAAAGAGGGGAATTAATGCACTTGTTTGGGATTTTATTTTATTAAATGTAGCTTACTTGGCATGATTAATATGACTTGTGGACCATTGAAGGGCGTACTTGTTTGTCTTTGTAGGACCTTGCCCGGTGAAATCTATTCATGAAGAAACTATGCCACTTGGACCTTCATAGGGGATTGAAATCCCACATGATGGATGTCATACCCCACATGTGGGAAACTGTTGATGATGAGTGTTGCACCTTTTGAGGATGTTTAACCTCATGAGAAAGGCTTAGGATGATGAATCACATATGACGTCACCTCATATACTTGGACATGGCCTTTAGAGGCCTAGGACATCACCTTTTATCCCTTGATGTCATCTTGGAGGCTAGGGTTTGATGGATGACGTGGTTCCTGAGTTGGTTTGATAGGAGGTGACACATGGCATGGAACATTTTCACATGAGAGCATGACACGTGGCCTTTGGAGGCCCAACAATCTCTTCTTTGAGGCTTGGTGTCTAACTTTTTATCAGCCCTACGTCACCGTTCTAGGGAATGATGTCACAGTTTTTAATGTTTTACTTTATGTATTTTTAATTTTGTCATATTGTAGAGGAAAATGAAGGGGTCGATCCTCTTCTAATTTGTCTTTATCAATTTTATGTGGAAAAATTGGGTAAGAGGGCCTCATATAAATAAAGGACCTTCTAATTTCATTTTATCATCATAAATTCTCACCATTTACGAGAACAAGTTTGAATTTTTCTCCCTCTTTGGGATATCTAGCTCTCCAAATTAATGTGCTATGCTTCAAGGATAATTTTGTGGATTCTTTTGATGATTTTGAAGAGGATTTTTTGCAATAAGGGTTTTCTCTCTTGGTTTCTTGGCTAAAGTAAGTTAATTTTTTACAATTTATCTTTATGTTGTTATGTTACATAGTGAATATTTCTTCTTTATACTAGACGTCTTGCTTGAAAAACCCTAAGAGAGGAGCATAAGTGTTTCTTCCTCTCACAAGGTTATTCTTGTTCAAAATTGGTGAAATCTCCTTGCTAGGGTTAGCATCCTAAATCCCTAACGTGATAGAACTTTAGGATTTTAGCCCTAGACATTTGATTTTAATCTAGTTGAAGCATCAATAAGGGAGAAAAGGTTGCTAGAGCCCAAAAGTGTTTGCACTCTATCTATCCTTCTCTTTAAGGTTTAAACCCTAAGGCCCTAATGTGCTAGCACCTTAGAGTTTAAACCCTACATCTTGGTTTCTACTTGTTAAATCTTAAAGTATTGTTGTATTGTTGTTATAAAGGCTCCATAGCCCTCAAAGGCACTAATTTTACAGCTCTCTTATGGTGAAATTGATCAACATACACTCTCTTTTAACTCTCTCAAGTTTTCCACTAACTTTGCTAACACTAACACTCATTAATTTGCTATTAAACTTGTTGCTCTTGAAAAAGTTTGCTACAATCGTATGAATACACTCTTATTTGTTGCATACACTCTTGGAAAGGTGGCCTAACATGTTCATAAATTGCATATAACAATTGGATATTACTCTAGTGGATGTTTGCTAAATTTATAAGAAGCAGGCTGCCAAATAAAACTGCCAAATGTGTTTACACAATATTTATTATTCTTTATTCAATGTCATATTTAGTACAAAAAATGTGTGTGTATATACACGTAATTGGGTAAAGTCATGTCTCTTTAGACCAAAGAGCGTGACTTTATGTTTAATTAGTTTAAACATAATATATAAATAAAATATATATTACAAGTCATTCTTCCTCGAAAAGCTTCACCTCGAAGCATGGGCAAGGACGAATGTTTAGATCTAAATTCCCCATCTTCCCAAGTAGCTTCATCTTCGGGTAGGTTTTTCCATTTGATCAAATACTCGTTAATTCTTATAGAATGTAGGAATTTGGTTCGTACTTCGAGGATGCCTTCAGGAATTAAAATTAACCTTCCTTCTTCATCTAAAAGAGGAAACTTTGTTTGTATATGGATGGTAGGACCTATTTTTTTCTTCAAACAAGAAACATGAAAAATGTCATGCAATTTTCCTTTATTTGGAATATTGAGGGTGTAAACAAGTTGTCCAAATCTCTTTCAAATTTGATAGGGTCCATAAAACTTAGGAGCCAATTTTTGTTTCTTGTAATTTTTAAGAGAACTATGCTTGTAAGGTTGTAGTCAGACAAACACCCAATCTCCTCTCATAAATTCTTCGTCGGTTCTTATTTTTTCAACTTTTTGTTTCAATCGGTTCCTTGCTTGTTTGAGGTGAGATTTAAGAGTGTGGAAAACGTCATCCAACATAGATAGATAGTATTTCATGACACAAACTTTATAATTGATAACATACTCCTTAATGGAAGGAGGAAGATAACCATACAATGCTTCAAACGAGGACATTTTTGTTGAGGTATGATATGCACTATTGTACCACCATTCTGCAAGATGTAACCAATTGATCCATTGTGTCTGATGATCATTCAAAAAATACCTTTAGTACCCTTCGAGGCATTTATTAACCACTTAATTATGGCCATCTGTTTGGGGATGGTATGAAGTACTCATGGTTAAGGATGCCCCCACCTAGAGAAATAGTTCCTTCCAAAAATTGCCAGTAAAATTGGGATCCCTATCGCTTATGATAACTTTGGGAAATCCATGAAGTTTAAAAATATTTTTAACATAAATATTAGTGACTTGGATAGCCTTTGCCTTTGAAGAGATCCTGAAAAAGTGGGAGTATTTGGTTATCCGATCTATGATTACAAATATTGTGTCTTTTCCTTCAGAGGTAGGAAGCCCAGTAATAAAGTCCATAGATATTTCAAACCATTTTTTATGAAGGGTTTGTAGAAGACCTAGAAAAGCATTAGTTAAAAAAAAAAATCATTGATAGGTGTCGCATTCTACCACATATTTATGAATGTCGGATCGCATGTCTTTCCAAAAGAAGGACTAGCGTATATTGTAGTAAGTTTTGAAAAATCCCAGATGATCTGCTGTCGGAGAATCATGATTTTCTATCAAAACCTTGAGTTTGAACTTGGAAGAGTTGGGTAAAAATATATGTTGTTTGTACCAAAGTATGTCAGTATCCCAAGTGAATTTAGGATTTGCAATTGGGTTTCTTTCGACTTCCTCTATTAGCCTTCTCATTTCTGGATTTTAAATATAATCAGTTTGAAATTCTGATATCCATTTGGGAATGATGATGGAAATAACACATAGAGTAGCGTCATTATCAAGTTTCCTTGATAACCCATCCAAAACCAAATTATCCTTCCCTTTTTTATAAAGAATATCAAAATCAAAGACCTGGATTTTTCTCACCCATGTTCGTCGCTTTGATGAAAGGTTTTTCTGAGTTATAAAGTACTTCAAGCTATTGTGGTCCGTTTTCACTAGAAATTTCGTTCCCAGCAAGTATTGTTTCCACTTAACCAAGGCATGCATAATTGCCAACATTTCTTTGTCATATGTTGATTTTGTTTTCTCCCTTGGTTTGAGTTTTCAACTTTCAAATGCGATGGGATGATTATCTTGCATAAGTATGACACCTAATCCATCTCCTGAAGCATCACATTCAAGGAAATGTTTTTTGGAGAAATCTGGTGCTGACAAAACTGGGGTGGATGACATTAAGAGCTTCAACCTTCTAAAACATGCTCCAGGTTCGTCCTTCCACTTAAACACTTTTTTTTAAAAATAATGTTGTTAATGGGGCCACAATTTATGCGTAGTTTTGAACAAACCTTCTGTAGTACCCGGTAAGACCCAAGAATCTGCATAATGATGTGATTGATTTGGGGCTAGGCCACTCAGTAACTGCTGCAAATTTCTTCAAATCAACCTTGATTCCTTCATCTGATACGACATGTCCCAAAAATACTATTTCTTTTTGTCCAAAATTGCATTTAGATTTCTTAGCGTAGAACTTATTCTATTGGAGGATTTTTAATACTGTCTCAATGTGCTTGATGTGTGATTTCCAATTCTTGCTATAAACAAGGATATCATTGAAGAAGAAAAGTACAAACTTTTGTAGGTACGAAAGAAATAAATCATTCATTACTTCTTGGAAGGTAGCGAGAGAATTGGATAAACCAAAAGGCATGACTCAAAATTCGTACAACCCTTCATGGGTACAAAAGGTAGTTTTGGGAACATCTTCCTCTCAAATTCTTATTTGGTGATAACTTGATTTCAGGTCTAGCTTGGAGAGAAATTTAGCACCATGGAGCTCATCTAATACCTCATCCACAATTGGAATTGGAAATTTATCCTTTATTGTAATTTTTTTCAATGCTCGATAATCAATACAAAGTCTATATGATCTGTCCTTTTTCCTAACAAGTATGACCGGAGATGAGAAATGACTCTTGCTTCGTGTAATAACACCACAATTCAATAATTTTTGAACCAAGTGCTCGATTTTTGTCTTATGTTGGTGCGACTGTCTATAATATTTTTTTCTAATTGGTGTAGAACCAAGGATCAATTCTATGATGTGGTCTCTAGAACGAGGCGGGGGAAGCCCACAAGGAAGTTCCTGAAAAACAGTGTTATATTTTCCAAGAATTTTGTCCAATTTCTTGGGATCATCATTTTTGTCCTCATTAGTAGTTCCATATATTGCATAGCAGTGTAAGAAATAATCCTAGGCTCCCTTTTTAATCATCTTTTTTTCTATTCTATTGGATGAGACTATTCGTGGGGGAGGACAATTAATTCCATGTAATTTGTAATTTTCAACATTTTGATAAAAACCTTATAAATTGCTCTTGTAAGTTTAATCCAACAGTACCAAGCATGACTAACCATTTCCCCCCCAAGACAATATCTTACCCTCCGATTGGCATAACATACATAGGAGATTTTAATTTGTAGTCATTCATGTATACTTCTACCTTGTGGCATTTCCCATCACATGACGTAGTCCTATTTCCTGGGATGGAGACTTGAAATTTATAGGTAGGATGAATGAATATGTTTATTTTCCTTGCTATATTTGTATCTATAAATTTATGTGAACTTCCACTATCTATGGGAACAATTACTTTAGTTTTCTTAACATAGCCATAAAATTTCAGAGTTTGGGGCTAAGAAATACCCGTCATTGCAGCGACAAAGAGTGTCAAATTTGCATTTTGATTTCCTAATTCATGGGGATTTTGTGATTCTTCATTATTTTTTTCTTCATCATATGAATATATGTCCCCTGCTTCTTCGTCCTTGTCATTTTAACTCTTGTCTATTTCGCATTGATTTTTTTTTTGTCTTTGCACTTATGGTCTAGTTTCCAATTAGGTGCATTGCATTTAAAACATCGGTCTTTATCTTGTGTCGTATTTGGTGGCAATTTCCTTTTGTGAGGGGTAATGTATTTGGAGATAGAGTATTTGAGTGAGAAAAATGATGTCTTTTTATATACTTTAAGTTTCTTTTCAGTGATTTTAGCTTTCTGACGAGCTTGCTCAATATCCTTAATTCAATTAATTCGACTTCATTTTGGATATTTTCCTTCAATCATGATAAGGCTATTTGAAGTACCCAATATTCTTGTATATTAGGGACATGAGTGGATAACACATGTAAATCCTGAAAAAAGTCCTTCATTGTACCAAACTGTTGTAATTGGGTCAGTTTAGAAAAAACCCCTTTTTCTTCTATGTCAAGAAAACGTAGGAAGAAGTTCTTTTTGAATACAACCAAGTCTCTTGCTAGATATTTGGATTTTTCTCTCCACCATAGTAACCAGTCATACACAAATTCCTTCAGATGTATACATGCGACATTAATTTTTTCTTCATCATCAGAAATATGGTAATACCTGAAGTATTGCTCGGTTTTATTTACCTATCTTGTTGTTTCTCTTGTGTCTAATCCATCAAATTATGGAACAATAATCTTCACCTTGGGCATGCCATTATTAAACGTCTCCATGTTGGACACGTAATGTGATTGGTGAGGCCCCCACTGTGAAGTTGAGTTACCAGGTCTTCTACTCCCATTCACTATTGCTTTGAGCTCTACTCTCATGCCGTGGTAGTTTCTGTTGCAATCCCCTAGTTCTTCGTTTAATTTACAATTTTGGCATCCAACAAAGTATTTACTTGATTTATAAGGCCTGTGCAAAACTCTTTAAAGCCTTCACTTAGCTCTAGTGTGGAGGGAGCATTGTCCTCTGATCCCCCTGCCTTTTTCTCTACTTCTCCGGGATTTCTCTCCAATCTCCTCATGTTTCTCATGTTGCTTGTCGGTAAGAAGGCACAAACTAACCGTTAATGAAAAAAGACAGGGAGGATGAGGGCTCACTATTAAATATGTATTTAATATTTCATATATATTTAATATTTAATATTTAATATTTATATAATATATAATATTTTAATATTAAATATATATATCACCAACTAGATATGTATGTGATATGGAATGGAGCAAACATTTTCGAAATGGGAATGGGAATGGTCATGAGAGGAACATGATTAGGGTTTGGATGCCGCAAGGGTGAATGGAGGGTGATTGGGGTGAATGGAGGTAGGATACTGGGAGAACGAAGGTGAATGGAGGTAGCAGGTTGAAGGATGCAAGGAAAAGGAATGTGATTGGGGTGAATGGAGGTATGTGATTGGGTGAATGGGTATCACAGGTTCGGAGGATGCGAGTAAAAGGAATGCAATTGGGGAGAATGGAGGTATGCGATTGAGGTGAATGGAGGGTGATTGGGATGAATGGAGGTCAATTGAAATAATGGTGTATGCATGGGAGTGGACAAGGGACTATAGTGGAAATGGAAATAGAACTAGATGCAAGTCACGGGCTTGGAGGATGCAAGAAAAAAGGAACACTCTTATACCAACTCGAAGTAGGCTACCAAATATAACTGCCAAATGTGTTTACACAATATTTATTATAATTTATTCAATGTCATATTTAGTATATAAAATGTGTATATATAAATGTAATTGGGTAAAGTCGCATCTCTTTATACAAAAGAGCATGACTTTATGTTTAATTAGTTTAAACGTAATATATAAATAAAATATATATTACATTGTCAATTGTCAATTATTGCATTTCTAACTGATAATTATTGTTGTTGTTATATTTACTTTTTTCTATTGTACTATTGTTCATTGTTGCAAATTCGTAACAACCATAGAAATTTCATTGTCTAGTGTCTTCAAGGAGTATTTATTGCATATTTGGACTTGGAAATAATCATATATTTTCTATGAAGTGTTCTTGTTCCGGGAAGGTACTCAAACATCTTCATACTCCTTATATTTCCTTGACCTAGAATTTTCTTTAGGTTATCAAGAGAGGGGATGATAGGCTTGGCTACAATACTTGTTACTTTGATCCCTTGAGGTCACCAAGGAAGCCTCCCCAATGGTGGAGGTCCCCCATCACTAAAATGAGGGAATTTATTACTAAGGTGGTAGTGGTAGGATTTTCCATAGTTATGCAGATTTGGGGAACTTTTGTTGGGATTTGCACAAGTACAAATCCTGCGATGACATTTTGGTGCCATTGTCAGGGAGGATTGAGTCATTCTCCTCAATGACATACCTCTGATAAAATTTCTCCCAAATCCATTATCTCTCAATTTTACCCGGCGACTCCATAGAGGGTAGTTCCCTCACTTTCCTTTGATGATCCTAGAGGGATCATTTGATGACACCATTGATATATTCGGAGGTGTCATCCTACTCTCAACTTTGTGATATTGCACATTTTCAAGTAATGAGATTATGGCACAATGGTCACTTCATGGAATGTTTCCCTCCTTGGTTGTTCAGTATATTCCAGGATGCCCAAATCATTTTTCTCATGGTTGGGTGAATAATTGTCCAAAATTTGTCAGAGACCCATCCTTGGCTATTCCTCATGTTGTGAATTTATTAAAGTATGTTTTGGAGATAAATGTAACACATCAGGATGTGCTAATAAGACTGATTTTTATATCTATGGAAACAAGACAAAGGGACTGGGTTGTGCATATTCTTCGTACAAAGAGTATATCATCTCTTGAAATATATATTGAAAAATTCCTCAAAATGTGGGCCCCAATAACACAAAGATATGAAGACACTTTCCACGATCTCATGATGGCCCTCTAAAGGGAAGGGTTATGTTCTAACCCTATTGAGGAAGACAAAGAATCCAATGACGGAAAATAAGTTGAAGAGAATATTCATGAAGAGGGATATCAATCCCTTGAAGAGGAGAAAGAATTACCTCATGATTATGTTAAAGACAACAAAGACTTGATTGAAGAACGAGATCCTGAAGAGGTGAATCATGAGGAAGATTACTGAGAAGAACATGAGTTTCCTTGTGAACATGATGAATAAGAACAATTTGATGAAACACGCCATGTTGAAGACGTGATCCATAAAGAGGCTCCTCATGGAGATGAAGCCATGATATTTTCTCCTCCACTTGATGAAGTTATCCAAGCCTCCATTCCTCTTGCACAAGAAGATAAGAATGTGGTAAGTTACACTCCTTTTCAAGTTTTTGATGTTGATGCATTTCATGAACGGGAAAGAGAAGATGTGATAGAGGTACCCTTGGATGCATTAGACCCTTCATGATATAAAGGTGATTATGTGATTGATAATATTGATGAGTTTATACATGTTTGGAGACATAAATGGGATGTGATTTATCGTGATGGAGATCTCGTTTACGACATTGAAGGTCGTTTTCAATTTTTTTCCTTTACAACAATCGTATTGATTGCTACCAATTCAAATGTTTGGCAAGAAAAATATGACATAATTACAGATTTTTCCCAACCACCGAGGGATGACTTATCACTATGTTCTCATGATCCTTGGGGGTTTCATAGTTATTCTTTTGAGAACTTGGATTTATTCTACGAAGAAAATTTTCAACTACCGTTGTGCTCTAATTTTGATGAGGGAAAGGACATGGTTTGCGTGGAGTGAGATGCTTGTGACGAGAGTTTCCAACCTCCTCTTCTTTCACCTTGCTATTCCACTATATACGGTTGGGAATTTTTCTCATGACAATCACTTGCTTGTAGGACAAAGTTGTTTTCAACCTATGGCTTGTTGTGAGGGTTTTTTGTTTCATACATATGACCAACAAGCCTTGGGTTGGGAGCAAACAATTTTCTCTAGGCTTGGTTTGACCCCTTTCTTTGCTCTTTCTTCTTCCATGGGTAGCCTTAGAGTCTTCCATAGGTTCCTTCTCATCCCTTCTTCTTGATATTTGGGTGATATCCTTCTAGTCGAGGATGAGGACTTACCTTCGTCTAATTCTTTTGGCCTTGTCGTGGGATGGATAGGGTAGGGTTGTGGTGATACCTTTTTACATTATTTTGTCTCTCCCTCCTACCTCCATGAGTTCGATTTTATGATTAATTATGATATAATGATTTCTCTAACTCATGTTCTTTTTGTGCTTTCTTTATTCTGGTCTATAATAAAGCACATGGGTATATTTTTTGATACAATGCTAGCATGGTTTTGTTGGTTATATGATTATACCTATAATTTCTACTAACATATATTAGAGTAGGTAGGGTAGGCATTCACATCCTTGCATTGCATTTGTATATATGTTGCATCACACATGTCATGGTAGTGTAGTTGCATTTTTCTTGGATTTGGATACATATTCCTGCTTAACACCTCATTGAGGCATCAAGGAAAACACTATGTTTGAAAACCTCTTATGATGTAAGAAAAGCTATGAAAAATAAAAATTCCTCATGATGAAAATCCATATAGAAACCATGAGGTAGAGCATTGGTGAAAACCAATGATAGATGCAACACCTTGACAAAAACAAAATAAAAAACAAAAACAAAAAACAATTGAAATTTTTTAGTTTCGCAGGTATACAGATCACCCAAGCACAATTCTACACCAACTTAGGAAAAACATTAGTCCATTCAAGCTCAAGGAAACTCCACATGCAGTTTGAACTTTAGTCAAGGCTCCATATTCGAGTTTACTCTACATTTCCATTTCTTTGTAGTTTTATCTTATTAAATTTGCAAAAGCCAAGTCTTCTTGTTTAGTTGCATCAACCACTATCAAAAAAATTATTAGATCAATAATGAAAAACAACAATATGCATCAACTGACATATTGCACCATCTACAATGATTTTGAACATAATAACAAGAGAAAAAATAGTATTTCTAGTTGAGTTTTATCTACCTATCTCCAAGGTAAATATCAAAGGGGAATTTGCATTCATTCACACCTATTTCCATAAATCAAAATGTGCATAAAGTCATTTTTTTCAAAGAAATCTCAATTGAATATTGGCACAAAAACTATCAAAGGAAAACATGCTTCACTCCATTATCTCCAACAAAAGGGAACATTCTACAAAAACTGAAATCAACAAGACCACAAGAAGAAGAGATATTAGATCTCAAACTTATATAGATTTCAAGCTTACACTATTCATCCACAAGTATCAAAACTAAGTTTCCAAGTTCACACTTCTCAATACATTTTAGACCTACAAAGTAGAGAAGGAAACAAAGCGTGGTGGCATTATAGATCATATGGAGATAACATTCAAAAATTAAAAGGGAATGAATCAAAACAAGTTTGAGGGATATAAAGGATAAACTGATAAATAGACCTATAATAGTCCTAAATTCAATAATGATATACAATATAAGGCATCTTCAAAGTTCAAAATAATTCTTCCAAATTACCTCTACAAAGATCATGCGACAAGATTTTAGCTTCAAAAGCTCGGGATCCAAGAATAACCACAAATTTCATATTATTGCATTTAAATCTTCATCTATTTCACATGTTCCTTACATCCATCTTCAAATATTTCATCTACCATTCCACCCACCCACATCATTTTACCATCATTCCAATCCACAATGTTCACACTACACTCTCTTACACTTACTTAGATTTCTATAGGAATCTACATGAGAGTGCATACTTGAACTTCTATAGAAACCTATAGGAGACTATGCACCTATATTTCTACAAGAGAGTATGCATCCATAACCTATAAGAACCTAAGAGATTTTATCTACCCATAATTGTATTGGAGAGTAGGTTCCATAACCTAAAAGAACCTACACGAGTCTATCTACTTGATCCAGGTGGATATTGGTGGCCACCCACCGGTTCCATTAATTCAGAATGGTTCCACATCTTAGATGTTTTTCTACAGTTTTTTGAGTCCCAAACTTCTACGGTCGTTTTGAGGTCCTAAACCATTTTTTTTTGGCTTGATAATGCCTAACATGTAGTTGAAGGTAGATGCTAGGATGAACGAAATGTGTACTCCTTAGCTAGAATTTTTTGACGAGGTATTGAGTGCCCCAAACGGAGATCACATGAAAAAGTTACGCCACTGGGAAGTTGGCATATCAACTAACCACATCGGGGCCCACAAACCTTTTGGCGTTTCATCTTCTAGGGTTAGGGTTTTGGATTTTTAGGGTTTTATCCTTTATGATTTATGTTAAAAAGGCATGTTCAACCTATTTGTAATAATCTTCTTATGAATGAGCGTAGTCATCACATCTCTATCTTCATAAATAAGATACCACCATTCTATCTAGCTTGTGTGCTTTGCATTTTTACAATCTTATGTATTCCAGACAATCATTAATATAATCTGAGTTTAATTGTATTACTATGTTTCTTGAGATATATCTGTGTGTTTCCTTGATATATCTATGCCTTCATTTTGTTCTCAAAATAATCCATATTAGTGGTATCAAAGCAGTCTACTCCTTGTTGTTTCTTAGTGCATGTCCCTGGTGAGGTTAGGGTATAGAGAGTTGGGTCTCGAGATAGTTTCTCTTGGGGACAGCCACTCTTTCTAGCCCAAACTCCTCCCCATGGTGAAAGAAAAGAGAGACAACGGGACATGAGATCCTATCAAATTGTTGCTCGAGAAATCCCTCATGCAACAAAGGAACGAGATGATGGATAATTTCACCCAGATCCTTCAACGAATTCCAACAACGATGAGGACACCTTCAACTAGCAATCACTTCGGAGGTGTGAGACCATTTAAGGAAAAAGTTAACTTTGATATTCCTTTATTTGAAGGCTAGATAGACACCGAAACTTTGGAAAAATGGTTAATTCTACTAGAGGGTTATTTCTCTGTCCAAAATTTTTCCAATAGTGAAAAATTACCTTTGCGCTCCTTAAAGCTCTTCCCCGTGTCAGATATTGGTGGGAAACTTATAGTGAGAAACACACTAGAGATGAATCTGCAATTTTTGGGCCAAAACCCACTTGAGTGACTTTTGTTGATTCCCTTAAGGAGCAATACTACCCTCTTGGAAACTATGATGACCGGTACACGAGATGGACAACTCTGCGTCAAGAGAGAGACTAGACAGTATCAGAGTACATCAACATCTTCCATACCTTGCGCACAAAGTTGGGTATTAGATACTCCAAGAAACACCTGGTTCTGAAGTACTGCAACGACCTAGATAGGTACATCCATATATATATGGAGTTCCTGGAAATATCCTCACTAGGATTTGCTTATCAATATGTTGTCAAGATCAAGCAAAAGAACAAGTGGGATTCCAGCTCTGCAAACCCATCATAGTAGAAGCAGGGTAAATGTGGCCCTAACTTCCAAAGAAAAGGATAGAGCAAGGATGTCCAACCTTAGGACAACCAATCCAAGCCACCAAAAATGAAGGGTAACATGAAGTCAAAGAAGGACACTGGAAAGTGGTGCGAGTTTTGCAAAATCCCTTGGCACAACACTGATGAATATCACTCCAAACATCATTGTTGGCTGAGACAAAAGCCTCAGAGTTAGATTCTGACCCAGACTCTAATTAAAAACTGAATAAGGGAAAATGAATCATTGAAGTAGAACCCAGTGTCACCATCACTACCACAAATTCTAGATAGAGGAACTAAAGGAGCCTGAATAAGGGGAGCACCTCTTCCACTCACATATGTGGGTGAAGTAGACCCCCCCAATTTCATTGTTGACAATGGTATCCATACAAACCTAATCTCAACATAGGTCTTCAAGAGGTTGAACCTAACAATGGTGTCGCATCCTTAGCCATACACCATCGGTTGGCTCACTCGGGGATGAGACATTCGCATCAACCAACAATACCACCTGCATTACGACATCAAACCCTTCAAAGAAGAGGTATTTTGCAATGTTTCCCCCCTTGAAGTTTGTGATGTTATTTTAGGACAACCATATATGTGGAAGCATCATCATGTTTATGAATCTAGGCCCTGTAGTGTCATTATTACTTTGGGAGGTCAAATCTATAGGGTACCACAGGTAATACCAATTAATGTGGTCTCTTTGATCTCCACAAAGCAGTGCTAAAAGGTGGTCTTTCAGACTGAGAGATTTTTCCTCTTTAAGGTTCAATTGAAATGTGAACAAAAGGTCATTGCAACCTCCAAAACCTCTGCATGAGTTCTATCTACACAACATCGTTAGGTGTAAAAGATAGTAGAAGAGCACCAAACCATATTTGACTCACCTACTAGGGTGCCCTTGCACTGTCGGGTCAAGTACTCAATCGATTTGACACTTGGTGCTCCTATGCCTAACAACCCTATATACATGCATTTTGTTATTGAGAATGAAGAAATAAAATGCTAGATCTAAGAACTAATTTTGAAGGGCCACATCAGACCAAGATCCTCACCTTGTAGGAGCCCAATTTTTCTTGTACAGAGGAAGAACAAGACATGGAGATTTTGTATTGATTACAGAGCCATGAACAAGATCATAGTAAAAATCTGGTTCCCAATCCCTGGATTGATGATCTTCTTGATCAACTCAAAGGGGGGGAATTTTTTAGTAAGATTGATCTGAATTCAGGTTACCACTAGGTTCTGATTGAGCAAAATGGTGTATGGAAGGCAACCTTCAAGTCTAAATAAGGTTTCTTTGGGTGGTTGGTCATGCCTTTTTACTTGACTAATGCCCTAACCATATTCATGTGAATGATGGATGATATGTTATGCCCATTCACAAACTCCTTTGTGGTCGTATATATGGATGATGTCCCCATATTTAGAAAAACTTGGGAGGAACATTTGAAGCACATTCAACAGGTCTTAGGCACCCTACGCCAACACAAGTTATATGCCAATTTGGAGAAATTTTCCTTTTGCATGCGGAGAATTCAATATTTGGGATACATTGTGGATGAGCAAGGTTTGCATGTGGATCTGGACAAGATCCAAGTCATTCGCAATTAGTTGGCCTCAAATACACTGACTAAGCCTCGCAACTTTTTGGGCCTTGCCAACTTCTACTGCAGATTTGTGTTGGGGTTCTCTCATATCACTTGGGCCCTAAGTCAGGTGACCAAGGGTGGAGCGAAGGCTGAGTTTGTTTGGGTTGCGTCCCAACAGAAAGAATTCGAGGATTTGAAATTCTACCTCTGTTACGGAAAACCAAGTCTTATGTCTACACAGTGGATCCATGAAAAAATGTAGATCATAGCCACAAATGGATACACAGCGGAGCTGTGTCTCAAAATCAAATAGAGGATATCTAGAACCAATGGAGTGAACAAATTGATCCTCTGCAAGTAACAATGTCGAAAAAGATTATACAATCAATACAAGTTAGGTAGGAGCACAAAATATGTGATTCTTGTACTTCACCTGAAGTCTTAAAAACAATCCATTGTGGTACAAGTATAAACTATGTGAATATATGTGTTGAATTCGAACACAATGAGACATTGTTTGATTATCGTTCATTGATGTATATTGTGAATAAATGTGAGACAACCCACCGATAATGATAATGGGTGTCAAGGTACCAAGTACAATCTAACAAGTGTGGATAAGTGAGTGGATGTCAAACACCTAATAAAATATATCGATCATGGGACATTGATGTATTCCCGTTGTCAATAGCGAGGGAACCTGCCACTAATGACTGCAATCCCCAAGGTACTAAAAATGACTCTAGATCCTTTTCCTAGAGCAATATGTGTTGAAGTCGATAGGAAGAGATCTGCTGGAAGGAAGGCATTAAAGAATCTTCCATCATCCAGCATGAGGGGTAGCAGAAGGCCAAATATTTGGAAGGAATTAGACGAAAATATTGAAAGGACCAAACGAAGGTATGACTCCGACATGTACCAAATGGAATAACACATGACATGGACTCTATGAATAATAGCCTATGATGGATACTACTGAAAAATATGAGGAATACACCAATTAGATCAAATGGAAACCAAGGTACCACATGAATCCCTATGTTTGATAATGGTTATTGACGTCGAACACAAGGGAAACCACTCATTCATCGACCAATGATGGTTTTTCATATGTTGAGTGCAAGGTCACCTATCAATAATGTAAATAGGCCTAGGGTGCAACTCTAGTTCATATTCTCTGAGCAATGTGTCGTATTCGATAAGAGAAGACCCACCAACAAGAAGTCAATGAGGACCTTCTTTACTAGCACGAGTGTGATACAAAGAGACTTGTGCAACTGAAAAGTACTTGACTAACATGGGAAGGCCGACTTGAAAATTGAAGGTTTCTTCAGAATGGCCGACACAGGTTGACTTCCCTTGAACAAAAATACAACACAAAATGTGACTTGGGTAGTATTGACTATAAATTGGGATACGCTTGTGACAGAGTAGGCATTGATGAATGTTCAATGTGACTAGAAGAATAACTAGTCGAAGGATATAATGCTCAAAAACGAGAAAAAAGGCCTCCTAAAGCCATACTAAACCCAAATAATGAGGTAAAGACTCGTAGGATTGTGTTATGTTCAAGGGAGACATAAGTATTTTCCATATAAAAAACAAGACTCATTCCCATCCTTATTTTTTTGTTTTTTAATTGTTTTTCATCTTTTTTCATATTATAAAGCCTAAAAAGGAATAAAATAATGTTATGTTACAATAGAGGAAATGAGTGTCGCGAGCAAGCAAACTAGTTTCAATCGCAAGGAACATATCTATTCACAATGCAAGGAAAGTATGTGTAGGATATGGACACTAGGGAGAAATTTTCCTCCAGGGATACAGATGTCAAATCACAAAGGTTAGTATTGCAAGGCTAGTAAATTTTCAAGAATGCATATACAATGGCTATATAACAACAAGTTGACGCTGGCATTAGGCCTGAAAAGCACGAGTGGTCAATATGTAATGCAAATACAACTCAACAACAAAACAAAACAAAATTTGAAGCCCTACGGGTAACTAGCCAACAATAGATGACAAGAAGATATGAAGATTCAATGCAAAGTCATGGTAGGACTAAACATGGCTTCCAAGCCTACGCAAAAATTGTAGCATGGGTGCCAAAATGGCTAGTGAGGAACTAACTAGGAGACCCATGAAGAGGTAATCTCTACCATCCGTAAACGACACCTTTATAGCAACTTGAAGGTATAATGTCGCAATGAATGGGGTTGATCCTATGGAAAATATGTGATCAATACGAATAAATGGATAATGCATGCGGAATTAAACCTACCCTATATGCCAGTAAGGAGCATGATACCTGCCAAAAAGTTGAAAGAACACCACTAGATATAAAAATATCTATGGAAAAAGACATCTCTCCTGGAAAACTGCATAAGACAACATCTCTTGGGCACTTTCATTAGTCTAAAGGGTGAAAAAAAACTAAAGGGGGTAAAAAACTCTATGAAAAGTGGCAAAAATGAGTTAAAATAGGTGAAAACACACATTTTTTACCATATTATTTGACTTTCATCATTTGGAGAGCATTTGGAGCCCTTTCTACCTTTCAACCATCCAAGGACCAGTATGAGACGCACAAAGCTCAGAATCCAAACTAGGTAAGAGACGACTTCCTCTTCTTCAATTTCATCCATAAGTTTTTAAGTTTTGGTGGATTTTTTAGTATTTAAATATGTTTTTTAGGGTGGATGGTCATGTACGCGACCTTTGTTCACACAGATCGTGCACAAAAATATCTACACAATTCTTGTTAGTGACAGTCATGTATGTAAATGAATGTTCTAACTGGAAACTGTGTATATCTTCGTAAACCTTCAAAAAATAAAAATTTAACTCAAAATTTTGAAATTCTTTTGCAGTATGGTGATTGAATGGAGGGAAAGAGAGAATGGAGAAATTGATAATGATGTCATAGATGACCCGAAGGCTCAAGAATCCCTTCGTCGATTTGGATTGTACAAGTTCTTCCATTTTAATAGGATTAGGGCACAACGAAGATTGCTTGAGACATTGATAGAGTATTGGGATCCGAAAGCATGTGCTTTCATGATTAGGGGGAAATATTTGAGGATTGAGATAGATGATATATATTTCCTTACTGGGATACATCATCGAGGTGATATAGTTAAATTAAAAGGAAAATCATCCATTGGTCTAATGATCAAAGAACACATTGCTTTGTATTGCTCGACCGAGACAGAGAAAGTTGGGAGCTAACTCCTAATAAAGTAGATCGAGAGCCTCAACCTCGAGATTATCGTGTTGACAATTGCCCGGATTACATGATCAAGATTGCTACATCAATATTCAATAGAAATGATGTTCTATGCAAGAGAATGCTTGAGGCCAATATTATATGATTGGAGTACCTCGTTGTTGATGTGCATGAAGGCCCAGTTAACAAGATGCAAGAAAGGAAAAACGAAGAACTTCGGCTTTGGAAGCCTCTTGTGCACCTTTTTCTTTGAGAGAGTACCCATGATAAGTCCTAGAGTGGAAATCCATCCGCATTATGTGAGAGATGGCGCGATGGATCGGTGGACTGAGGTACTCTCAAGTCAGGGAGGGGGATAGTTAGGTGATCCCTGGGATGATGCATTTTTTGCTTGGTGGTCACGCCAAGTGGTTGTGATCAAGGATTATCCCTATGCATGGATATATTATCACAACAACCTAGAGATGCATATTATTCTTAGCAGTGCCTACGAAGATATCAATATAAGATTTTTCTTTTAAATTATTTGGTTTTTATATTTTAATAATTTTAAGCAATAAATGTTTTTGGTGTGGATCAAGATAATAACGTGATTGTTTGATTATACAGATGTGGGACCGAGGTGACCTAAGGGATTTCCTATACATGGTTGACGTGGTCATGATGGAAAACCACGTGGAGATGTTGATCGAGTATTGGATAACGTCTAGAGGAATATGGAGAGATTGGTACGCCCAATGCCAATGGTACAGATTGAATATTTGCCAGAGAAGATGCAGTGGTATGTAGTTGGGTTACCATGGGCATGGGTTCGGCTCTTTCGGTGTCTATCTGATGTCGTTGTGTGTTATGAGAGACATGTTGAGGGAAGGGCAGGGCCCTCAGGACCATGATGATGAGATCATGTATGTTTTTTATTATTGGTCCTTAGAGAAGGACACTCGAGGCTACAAATCCTTTTTTGTAACATGATCCACTTTTTGTACTCTGATGATGATATATATACAAATGATATTTTTTCCTTAATGACAATGTGCCTATGATTTTATTATGTACATGTGCGATTCGTGCTTCTAGTTTAATGTGAATGATATAAATTCCAATCTAACACGTAGTTAGCAAATGCATCACATAATGAATTGGAACTTCTTGGAACATGAACATAAGTAATGTAATCAAAATAATGCTCCAACAAACGTACCCAAAGGAAACAATGTCTTAGTATAGGGTTGAAAATATGATATTCAACGTTTAGTTGAGATACTACCAATTGAGCATCTAAACTAACTTGTAAGGATTAAATGTCGTGTGCAATGGCATCATGAAACGGTTTGACAACAAAACTATACTTAGCCAAATTATTAGTAGATGGGCCAAGACAAGCACCTCTGGAAGCAATCAATTGACTCATGGGTGAATAAATCACCCAAGCGGTGGAAGCCAAGTTCTGAGTGTGATGGCTAGCACCGTCAACGAACCCTACGAACACCGAAGAAACCTATGACATCTGCCAACCAAGTAGAAACACCATAATCACAACTAACATAAAAAGATATCTATACTACCACTCAATGCAACAATGTACAATAATTATAAGAAGAAATCTTAGGCATAAATGATTAAGCGTAATACTTCTTAAGGTAGAGCCCATTTCTAGGCTCTAGAAGCGCATTCCCTTCCAAATCCTCCAACTTGTAGGTTTTTTTCCATAGGGAAAGTCTCACAATGTATGGTCCATGCCATAATGGATTGAACTTGCCTGCCCCCAAGGCGACTTTGTCCCGATCATAGAACAACACAAGGTCACCCTCGGAGAAGACCTCAGGGTACACAAACTAGTCATATTGACTCTTGACTTGTTTCTTATGTGCCTCATTTGCGGTGGCATCATCACGATGGTGCTCTTCAAGATGCTCTAGATGGACAAGGTGTGCTTCTAAATTAGAAGATCCAGGTAGAAGTTCTATGACAATCTGAAGCGAAGGGATTTCACATTCAATCGGTAAAACTGTCTCTAATCCATGAACGAGTTGGAATGGAAAAAATCCAATAACATTATTAACTACAGTTTGGTATGCCCATAAATCTAGATAGAGCATTATGTGCCAATTGGTCTTGCTCGCATTAACCATGCGCTAGAGAATGGTTTTGAGAGACATATTGGCAGCCTCCACTTGGCCATTCACCTGCAGGTAATATTGAGATGAGTTTTCCTACCTAAAACCCAACTTCGATGCAAGATCAGACATCATTTTGTTTTGGAAGTGACTTCCATGGTCAATGAAAATCTCTTTTGAAATACCGAACCGAGTAATGACCTAATTGAATATGAAAAATGTGGTAGTCTCACAATTGATAGAAAAAGTAGGCATGACCTCCGCCCACTTTGTGAAGTAATCGATGACCACGTTGATGTAACGATGCCCCCTAGCCAAAGGTAGGTGGCATGTCATAAAATCAACACCCCACTTAGTAAAATGACCGACGATGATGACTGCAGATCAGGATGCGCATGCATTTTCTGAGTGAAAACTTTACATTGATGACATTTTTTTACTGCCTCGACACAATCTTTAAATATTGTGGGATAAAAATATCTGACACGCAATATTTTTTGGTATGTTTCCAACCTAGAGAGATGACCTCCACATGATCCACTATGAGAGTCATTCAAAACAAACTCCACTTCTTTGTGAGTGACACAATGACGTAAGATCGAGTCCACACCACAATGATACAAGGTATCCACAATGATGAGATAGTGTTTTGCTTGGTTGCGAATGCATCGTCGATATTCTCTTGAATAATGCAGGGGAAACTTCAGGGTCTAGAGATACACAAGAATGTCTCCATACCAAGGATCACCAAAATATATTAGGAATATGGATTAGTCTGCAAACAAGTCCTCAAATGGTTATTCTTTATCTTCTCTCGGAAACTATGACATTAGTTCCACAAAAACAAGTGACTTTTTGTACTTTGTCGAAGTGAAGTATAAGTCGAACTCTTGTAAAATCACTATGTACTTGTTGTATTTCTTGTCGATGATACCATGATTTAAAATGTAGTGGAAAGGATTAACGTCTACAATGAAAGTAGTTTTACAGAAGATGATATAATGTTAGAGCCTTTGGACAGCATGGATAGTTTCCAAAGCTAGCTTCTCAACATGTGAATATCGCAACTCAGTGTCAACCAAACCATGAATCAAGTAATAAATGATGTGCTCAACGACCGTATAATCTTCTTGTACTAAAACCATAGCCACGGTCAACTAAGACAACATGAGGTATAACAAGAAGTCACAAGTATAGTCGGGTGGACTAAGGAGAGGGGTAAACATTAAATCCTTTTTTAATACATCAAAATACCTTTGCACATAAGTATCCCATTCAAATGGGACCCCTTGCTTTAGAAAACACATGAAACCCTTAGTGATCTCAATGTAGTTAGCGATAAAACGATGAAGGAAATTCGCTTTTCCTTGTAGACTTTGAATTTGTTGTATGGTATGTGGGGGAGGAAACTGAAATATTTCCTCAGCCTTCAAAGGGCCCACAATGATCCATTTGTTTGAAACGATAAAACCAAGGAGACAACCAAAAGTGACACAAAAATTGCATTTGTGCAGATTTAGTCGGATGCGATAATAAGGACATCTCTTAAGCACACAATGAAGGTGATCCAAATGATCATCTCTACGACGAGAATGAGCAACTAGATCATCTAAATATGCTTCCACAATGTGTTTCTTGTCGTGGAAGGAAAAAGACATGGCCTGCTGGAAAGTCACCCCAACATTTTTAAGACCAAAAGGCATTTTTCGCTATGAGAACATTCCCCAAGGACAAATAAACATTGTTTTATGTTGGTCCTCGGGTTTAATATAGATTTTATTATAGCCGGAGAATCCATTCATGAAGGAGAATATCTCATAGACTGCACATTCACTGATAATTTGATTAATAAATGGCATCAGGAAGTTGTCTTTAGGGAAATCCTTATTCAAATCCCTAAAATCCATGCAGACACAAATGGCCCCCTATTTCTTATCAACCATAATAAGGTTTGAAACCCATTCTATAAGGGGAACCGAATAGTTGAAACCCGCTTTAAGGAGCTTATCCACCTCAGCCTTTATGACAACTTCCTTCCTAAGGTTGACTGGTATCAACTTTTGTCGAACGGGATTCTCATTAGGATATGTCTTTATTTTGTGTTGAATAATTCGAGGGTCTATCCTCGACATCGTGAAACTCTTTGAACAAGGAAGTTTAATTGTGGACTTCCTCAGACAAACACTCTGTGCCAATGAGCACATTTGCCTATGACGTTGGGATCATTTGACATGTTGATAGGGATTGTTTCCAAAATATTTTCCATGTTCCCTTCAACATAAACATCGTGTTTTACTAAAGGGTTCACGGTCCTATCAACATTGTTTTTCATGTGGACTCAAAAATCTCCTCTTTTGATACAATCTATCTCTGGAAGGAAATAAGATAAGTGATGTAGATCATCCCATGGCCTCTCCAATCTCGACATTGCCTCTAGAATAGCCTCATCTAAGGGCAGCATCGTCTCGAGACAATCTAGAAAATGAGAAGAGTTAATTGCCCAAACGAGTGTCGGAAGATCATAAACCTCCTTCATTTGAAGAGGAGTTGGATCTGGGTCTGCAATGGTTGTTTGAATGACTTGATAAGTGATTTTGGTTGCAGACAATGGATTTTCCATTCCTTCATACTTGAGCCCTTCTACCGATTTAGATGGGGACAATTGAATCCAAGAATACTCAAAGTACATCATCTGAAAATGGTGCACTTGGGATATAAGAATTGATGAGCTCAAGCTATATAGAGTGGAACGAATGTACGAGATTAGGATTGGGATATTAAAGGTTCCCATCAATGAAGAATACATCCCAATTCCAATACTTATGGTCATTGCTTGGAAACCATCTATCAACGAGACAATATATCTTGGTCACATAGTTGGACCGAATGACTAAAAGGCAACTTGCCGACAGTCACAATTTTCCCCTCATGAGGAAAACAAATAAATCAGAAGATCAAAGATACAACAACAGTCATAGTGTAAGTCCAACTACAAACTAGCAAGAGGTTGTAATCGAGTGGTGCGTCGACTACTTCCACTTCAATGTATATGGTTTTCACTCCCAATTGTACGAGGAAGGAGGAAAGTATCCCATGGGGCCAAAAAGAACAACCATCAAATGTGGTCTGAAGAGTAGGAGATGGAGTGAGCTCTGAAGAGCCGATATCTTTCCAATAAGAGAGAAACATCACACATGTAGATTCCCCCTCATTGATCACTGTCCTAAAAATATTCTTCGTGGTGTAAACCACTTAAATTTGGAAAGAAATGTGATAAGGGAGGAAATATTTGACATTAGAAGGGTCAAACGTGATGAGGTGTGAGATAGAGGGATTTGTAAACACTATAGCAGAAAGTAATGCACTATGTTGCGCTAGACAACTTTGGATTACCTCAAGAGAAGAAATCACACATGGTGACTGGGACAAATCTTCCACGATGGAATAATTTTGAGTGGCTCTGGTGTTAGGATTATGCGAGGCTATTTTGTACAAACCCTTGGGAATGTAAGGCATGGCATCACTCATAGAAGGTTTCTCAATATGAAGAGTCCCTTGTGACTCAGGGGTTTCTTTACTCTTTGACCCAGACTCGGGTTTATCTTAGTTATGTGCTTGATTCTATAGATAAGCATCTGAAATCATCATATAGATATTCAATGGTGTTCTGTCAAGTGGGGGAGTAGCTTGGTTACCCCCCTACTGACTCCCAACATTAGATCCTAAAGCCATGCTTTTTTGTATGGGAACATATTTGTTAATATGGCAGGTTGTTGCTGAGCTAACAACCTCTTGGCTTCTTCCATATTGGGGAACTCGTGAGTGAGGTGATCTTCCTTGCAAATCTTACAAGGGAACTTCACCTTCCTCTTTTCCTTTTCCCTCCCACTAGAACTAGATTTTGGTTTATTAACTTTCTTGTTATTACTTCCCCCTCCTTTCTTTTCCTTACTCTTTCTCTTCCCACTAGGTTGTTGGGTACCTTTTGGGGTTGTTGATTGCACATTGTGTACATCCGATGTTTGGGAGGGGGAGGTTGCAACTGGAGCTGGAACATATGCAGAAGATTGGATAGAGAGTTGTCTCATCTTATTAGATACCAAGACTGAAAGAAATATTTTAAAGGAACATGTGATGCCATCAACATGAGGTCCATATTTCATTTTATTTGGGACAAAACCAAGTCGTGGTGCGTCTGGTATAATTTCGTAAAGGAGCCCAGACTGCAAATAGATCAAATCCAGCTGTTGGGACCTGAATATTGCTTCTTCCTCATAAAATATTCATGATGTGGATACATCTTTAGATATGAATGGCAACACAGACTTAAGGAACCACTCCAACAAGAATTCTAGAGGAACTTTGGCTTTAATCAACCTCTTCCATATTTTCCAGTCCTGGATATGATCTAAGATATGAGTGGCTTTGTCTTGTTTCAAGGTAGAGAGAAGGTCGGTGCCAACATCGTACCATACTTGTAGCTGAAAATGGTTTAGAAAAACCAATTCCAAATCATGAAAAGTGTGGAATGATGCATAGTCAAGTTCGATGTACCACTTAGTTGTGACTCTCATGAGAGTGCATTGGAAAAGGCATGATCGAACTAGATCATCGTTTAATGAATTCGAAAAATGCCATAGATGAAAATTTGTTACGTGGTTGATGGGATCTTCACCATGCTTTCCTTCGAACTTAGGAACGTCATATGGAAATTTGGTGGGAATCGACAGCTAGTTCGTATTATGACAAATTGGATCGTTCATGAGCTTCAATAGGTCTAGAAAATTTAGCGTTTCCAGAAAATGTAACCTCGGCTAAGACCCGTGATTCCAACTAGGGATGTTGGAAGTTTAAGGTTGAGGACCAATTATAATAAAATAACCTAGGTTGTGGGTTGGCACATGCACGAGGTTTCTAGGAAGAGTTTGTGGATGGACCAGAGCTTTGGGTGAAACCTTGTTGGCCTTCTTTAAACGAAGGAAATGTTAGAAAAACAGGATCGTGGAGCAATACAAAAAATGTGGAAATAAAACACAGAAGATACACAATACTATAGAGGCACATATATACGTGGTTCACCTAGTGTCGGCTACGTCCACGAGAGAAATTGCCAGGTCCTTCCTTTTTATTATCCAACAAATGAAGGGATACAACCTACAACACACCCGATGTAACTTCCTCTTCTTTCTCTCATAGCCTCCTCTCTCAGAATACAATATTCACAATGATACATAGCCACAATACAATTCCCTCATAAAAGAGGGTTTCCTTCTAGGGAAAAAAATCCTAACATAACTTCTACTGTCAGATTTGTGACCTTATAATGAATGGTCCAGATTTACTATGAAATTACAATATACATTTACAAGGAAAATTTTCCTTCCGGGGCTTTGCCCCCAAACCCCGCAGGGGGGTGAAATCCCCCCTTGCACTCCCCCGCGTAGAGGGTTGTACATTATTACAGGGTGTAAAGTATTAATGGGGTATAAACATGGCTGAAAACAAATACCTCTGAATCAGAAAGATAATCAAGCTCCACAACCAACAGGAAAACCTCCACCCATATGGTTCCTGAATGAAAAAGCAGGATTACTCCCTGATGGCCCTCCTTGCGAAGGAAAAACTCCTTGCATGGGGTTTTTATGACCAAGAAATGGGTCCCCCCTAACGACATCCCATGCGAAGAGAAAAATCCTTGCATGGGGTTTTTATGACCAAGAAATGGGTCCCCCTTATGACATCCCATGCGAAGAGAAAAAAACCTTGCATGGGATTCCATTTCCCTTGGAAGGGGTTTCCCCCTGTCGACATCGTAAACATGGTGAAATGGTTACTTCCAAACCCACCATATAGTGTGAATGGAGTGGAATTTGAGGACATGCCATCAAATTGAAATCTACTTCCCATACGACCACCCCACCCCCCAAAGGGATTGGGGCTGAAAGATAGGAATGACCTGCTTCCGATAGAGGGGAACGACAGAGAAATATGACCTCCACCCCAAGGAAAATATTGCTAGGGAATCGAAGAAATCCATGTACCAACATTAGAATCATGGGACGTTGATTGAGAGCCAATAAAGATGTTATGCATGCTCATCGACGACATACCAAATTAAAAAGCATTATTTATCGAAGGCAATGACATGGTTGCACCCAAAGGATGAGTGGAACAAACAATCATTGGAGCAGAGATGTTGATTGACGTGACTATGGTGGATCAACCCACACTAGTCATTTGGTTAGACACACCAGGACGCAGGATTCCTCCTGTGATGATTGTTGACGTGGGGGTTACAAGGACCCTCAACCAAGACACTTCTGGACTTCCTTCCATTATGATCCATCGAAGAAGGTGATTGTCAGTGAAGTCCGACCCGGGAGATAGAATTTACACAACAATTGAAGCATCGAGTTCGGTTAATGGAGGGTTGAGAATCTTAGAGAAGTCTTTGACTTCAAGATTTGATACAGTTACTACATCTAGAGCATAAGCGTTAGTTTCTATGGGTTCTGTGTCTACAGTCTCAACCGGACTAGTCGGTACAAAAGTGCTAGTTTGATCAAGTCGATGCCTCAAGGGAGGCGATGAAGGATTTAGTTCTACTTCTTCAGGTGGAAGACCTTGAATTCTCCTTGATTAATGAGGTGATTTATCAACCACTTTGAGTTTTCAGCTCTAGTTGATTACCTACACACCTCCCTAATAAATCTACGATCAAATAACACACCACTAGAAAATCCCTAGAAGCAACAACAGTCACAAACAACCTTGCCAATATCCTGACTCAGATGGATTAGGTCATGATATCACAAAAATAACAAAGCAAGGAAAGGACCTTTCAAATGAAGGCATGGGTTGATTAAGTTCTATGAACCAGCGAACAAAGTAGTGAGAAGAAGTTACCCTGGCCTCCATTAACCAACCTTATCAAGTGCAAGTACCCATGCTTCATGGGGAACCCTCCAACAATACTTAAAAATGTGATACAAAGTCTGCCCTAGGTACCACAGGAACCCCCCCGTAGTCATCTCTGAGATCCCTAGGAAAATCAATTAAGGTCACCAAATCGCAGTCAACATCTAAGGGGTACAATCGAAAATTAGGATTGAACATAGGGGAAGGGTAGCTAAGCCCAAAGCCTTGAAAGCACCACCTCTCATGGAGGTAAGGGCACTGACGAAACCCCCAATACACGATCTTTCCACTATGCTCAATCAAGCTTTAGAGGGGTTATCTCCTCGACTCTCATTTACGTGACCTTGTGTTTGAATTCTATGTTACAGGATCTTCCCAACTATATTTATACAAAATTGAGTTTTGCACTCCCTATCTCAGACTCCTATGTTTATTTTTTGGCCTTGGAGAAATTAACTCTCCAACCTAAACCAAGGCCCTAGCCTAAAACTAGTTTGTTTACCCTAGTAAAATGAAAATGTCTAATTGATTTTAGTTAATCTTAGAGAGGAAACTTCACACTTGGCAAGAAATGACTAGTCTCAAGGATGGGTGATAGTAGATAGTCTAAGTTTACAAGGTGAGCTAACAAAGAAAAGGGACAATCGCATTGACTTTCTCAATCATAGTGCAATAAAACTATGTAATAAGTATGACTTCCTCAAATAGCCAAGAACTAGGGATCAAGGGAATACCTTATTAAATTGCATCAGGCTACTAAAGTAATGGAGGAACTGGTGCAAGAGAGAGTATGGTGGTGGAGAATTGTTTAGAAGTTGTTCTACCCTTTGAAAAAAAAAATACTTATGTGGTCGGTACTAGATAATAAAGTGTTAAATTGGAACAATGGAAAAAACAGAAATTAGTGTGGGCTAAGGTGGTGTCTTATGTGAAAATCCAATGATGAGTTGGTGATTCACTTGTTCATGTCGTTCCCCCTTTCTAGATCTGTATGGCTTGAGGTTTCACAAACTACCAGTGGCAAATCAAAATGGGATATGGATACCTTAGTATATTTTTTTCTTAAACTAGATTAGTGAAAAAGTTATAGCATCTTTTCAAACTCTCCCATGTTTGTATATATATCATATATGGACAGCAAGAAATTTGATGATATTCTAGGACTAGGTATTCGCACCTACTTAGTTAGCACATTGGATAGGGGTAATGAAGGAGATGATGTCTCAAGGGCTGCAAGTTAAAGACATGGAGTGTCAAGAGACAAATGACCAATTGAGCCCACAATGAGTAGACATATCCCTTCCTCTCCATCACACATCACTATTCATCGATATTAGCATAGCAACGTCCACCACACCAACTTGGCCCAGAAAGGACAGTAGGTCTTGCTTCATGAGGTAACAATTTTGGTCTCCTGGTAAGTGTCATTTTAATAATTGAATCATTTGAGCATGTTGCAAAGAGTCCTTTATTTATTATGAAAATGTTTGCTTGGAAATTATACCTTTTGCCTCATTTCACCTTGGTGGTTGACATGGTATCCTAGTAATTGGGTCACCCTCGAGAAAAGGGTTTCTACTAGGGGGTCTACTTGAAGGGTCATCATACCATTCCCATATATACTTTCCACTTTCAAGACCTCTTCCCTTTCGTTTCCTCATCTTTTGGTTTTTTGGGCTCATTGACCCAAAGAAGGACTTGTAGCTCATTTCATGGGAAGAAGGGGCTAAAGGCCTAAAGGTGTTGTAGCTGGAAAAAGTTCAAATCCAAAAACAATGTCCTTCTAGATGCTTGCCCTAAGGTCCTGAGAGCAATGAAACACTTCTCCATAAAAAATGAAGGACCTTCAAAAAAGAAAACACATAATTAATAAATGTCCCACTTGATGGGGAAATGCATTTGTAGTGTCTTTTAATTTCCATTGCATATGGAACTCAATGTGTTCCTAAATTCAAGTGGCATTGCAATGCTCTTCACTTTCCATTGCACATAGCACTCAATGTTTTGGACCATAATAAATTAACGACAATAAAATGGCTTGGAAAAATGTTGCATTGCAAACAAAGGATTCAACACACCCTCCACAAAGGCACCCATAAATGAGACAATATGAGCCCTTGATATGTTAAGAACCCCATGCCCGAAAGTCATACCCCTATCCACCTCATATTCATTACATGACTTAGAGAGGATCTTATTGGGAAACACTCCTTAACTTGGGGATTGGTATACCCAATAGGGCACCATAACAACCCTCCCATACTTAAATTTGGAAAATTTTATAAGGTCTTTGAGCATTTGTTTAGTTTGAAAAATGGGGGATTTAATGCACATGTTTTGGTGGTTCTTTTATTAAATGTGGCTTACTTTGCATGATACATGTGACTTGTGGACCCTTAGAGGGCATACTTATTTGTCTTTGTAGGACCTTTCTCAGTAAAATCTATCCATGGAGGAATTATGCCATGGGGGGTTGAAGACCCCAAGGATGGACACCATACCCCACAGGATGGGAAAATAACTTGGGAGCCTTTGTGTGCAAGGGATTGAGGACGTTTCCTTTGGAGGCACTTTGACAGCATTGGATGATGACATCATAGTTCTTTGCACCTAGATGTTGGCCTTTAGAGGCCTAGAACGTCACTCTCTAAGCCCTTGACATCATTTGAAGGCTAGGGTTTGGTGGGATTGATGGTTCCAGAGGTGATGTGATGTGGTTTGAAGGAAAGAGAAGCATGGCATGCCACTCTAGCACATGCGATCTTGTCACATGGCCTTTGGAGGCCCAATGATATGCATTTTGGGGCTCAACGTCTCACTCTCAAGCCTCACATCACCCTTCTAGGGCATGATGTCACCCTTTTGAGGGCTTTACTTTATGTAAATTTTATATTGTAAGTTGTAAGGGAAAATAAAGGGGGTCAACCCTCTTTTAATTTGTTGTTGATAATTTAATGTGGACAAATTGGTTGAGATGGCCTCATATAAATAGAGGCCATATCTTTTTCATTTTCACAACTCATCACTTGAGAATAATATATTTCTTGGACTGAAATTTCGGCCTCTTTGGGCAATTCACTATCTCTTGTCTCTTGTGCAAAATGGATGCTACACTTGTCTATTGGTGGAATAAAGGCTAGTGACTTCTCTTGGATGCTTGTTCTTGGAAAATTGTTGGAATATCTTTGATAAGTAAGGGTTTGCATGCTATCTCTTGGATTAGGTAAGGAATTTCTGCAATTTTTTGTGTTTCTTCTTGATTTCAAGGTTATTTTGTTAAACCATGGGAGGAGTATAAGGGGATACATCCTCCATCAAGGAACCTTTTGCTATTATTATTGAAAAGGCTCAAGGATTGCTACAAGGAGTAAGAGGGTTTACACCCTTGTAGAAAGACATGGCTAAGGTTATCTTCTTTAGGGAGTAAAAGGGCTTACACCCCTAGAAGATTGTTAAACCCTATCTTAAAGCAATAGACTCCATTAATCCCATAGATAAGGCACTAATTGCATTGGAGATTGAATATTCTTGAATTGGTAAACGTGAAATTTTAGAGATTGAATTGTTCAAGGTTGGATTTGAATTATATATGTTATTGGATCTCTTTTCCCCCAAGGGAATCTTGATTGGCTAAGTGATTGAGTTGTTGTAATCAACATTAAGCTACAACCATTAGGGTTGCAACAAACTCACTCTCTCTTACTCTTTTACAACTCTTCTACCACTAAAAATTACTTGTGATCTTTGATAATTGTTCTATTGATTATAAGCTATTGATTGGGTGGTTTACTTGCTAATTTCAGTGGCTAGAACTTGTTGTAGAAATTTTTTTCTGCATCCATAAGGTTGTTATAAAAATCAGTTGATAACATTCTTTAACAACCCTCTTTTTCTATCAAAGTTTTGGTCTAAACATTGGAACATTGTGTACTAGTTGCACGCTTTATTTTCCAGTATTATATACTTGATTTTGATGGTTTAATTTGCAGCTTCCATAACTTCTTCTTTGTTGATATATATTTTCTCACTACTACAATTTTGGGACAGTAATGTTTCTTGTTGATTCCCCGCTTGTATTAAGGCTTATATCTTCATATTTGGTCGTGTTTTGGTTTGTATAATACGTTTTTGCAAGTACACAACCTTGGAAACCATTTTCAAACTCCAAAGACTCTCTCCTCAAGCCTTAAGTCATTTTTTACTTTGACCTAAAGGGGTGTTCTTCTAGATCATTTCTTCTCCCCTTGCAATCCCCCTAGGGTAACTTGGGAATCCTCCCTTGTCCTTCACTAAAACGAGGGGGATATATATTGACGTGACAGTGATAGGTATTCCCAACTGTGTCACACACTTTTTGTTTGGGTTGGGATTTGCCCAAACTACAAACAGTGTGATAACAAGATGTTTACTAATGTCTTTTATTGATCAAGGAAAACCTTGGGGATTTTTCAACAGAGCATGCAAAGGGTCACCAAGTATTTTTGGATTAGGTGCTTTGATTTTTTTCGACTCTTCTCATTATTTGTTGCTAAAGTATGGGTTTAGTCAAGGGACAAAAAATCGGGAAATTTTTTACACACGTTGGATTTTGTTGAAAAAAAAGAAGATAGAAGAATTAAACAACTTGAAGTTTATGGAGTTTCAAATATTATCATACATTGGTCTAATATTATATCCAACATCAAGAATCTAGGCCTACTCCCCATCATGAATCAAGTTCAACATGTAAAAAAATTCCTTTGAAAATATTACATTTCATCACATTTACTAAGAGTTCAACACAAAGGCAGGCAAACTTTCTAAATATGTGTTGTTGTTGCAGGAGGGTACCTTAACTAAACAAGAATTCAAAGGAGGCACCCTCCTATCATATTCAAAAAAATAATTGTACCAATGACAAATGAATGGTAGCTTAGATGACAGTCATAGTTGAGGGTTGTAGACACTAGTTATGCTCATCTTGTTTTTGTCTTGTTTGGTTTAGATGTTAGGAATATAATTTGATGATAATTTTTTGATGAGAAAATGAGTATCCTTCAGGATATTGAAGGAAGACTATAATAAGGTTTTTTAAGTTTTTTCATTTTTGGATGATAGATATCAAAACAGTACTAGGTTCCATAGTACATTGAGTCCTTATAGGACTAGTCAAATGTATATTTTGATTTATTCCTCATAAATATCAAATATAGTGATTTTTTTCTTTGGAAAAAAAAATACCATAGTGGTAAGAAACTCAATAAGTGAAACAATTTTGTGGGATGCATACAAAATTGAATCATTTGAGGGTATTAATAATATACTAATAAAAGGGTTGGTAGTAGTGGGTGGGATCATCCTCGATCCCAAGTGAAAATGGAAATTGACTTATGCATGGGGTTTAGGGACAACCACAAATAACCATGTAGAGGTGTGTGCTCTTCTTTAGGGATTGCTATTGATAAATGTAGCTAGAGTGAGGACCCTGGTTGTTATTGGTTATTCAAGCATAATTATCAAACTTGTGAACTCCAAGAAAACACAATCTAATAGTAATCTTGCATCTCTCGTTGTGAGAACTCAAAAAGATACTCTTTAGTTCAAGGATGTCAACTTTTTCCAAGTTCCGAGGGATCTTAACCAACAAGTTGACATCCTCGCAAATGAGGCCTTAAAACTCAATGAAGGGACCCTAAAAAAATGTAGGTTTATATGCTCAATCCATCCCCTAAGTTTCATCCATGGTTTATCAAGCATGAAGACACATCACGAATCCATAAACCAACATGTGTTAATGCAATCAAGACATCATGGTATATCAAGTAGGAGATGAGATGCAGAGTGCAATACTTTTACACCATCCTTACACATTCCAGCCATTACTCATGATCGATAATTTGAAATTTGTTGCGATTTAACCCAACAATCATATGGGATAATCGTTTAATATGCATGTGGCTTGTTTGGTGATAGCTCATGGTGGTGGTTGGATTTGGTCCAAATCATTTTTTGGGTAAGAATTCATAATTGAATCCTACTAGTGTTATGGGGATATTTTTCAGTGCATTGGGTTACAATGGTTTTTTCTTCGCTCTAGTGCTCTATTTAGGAAATCAATTATGGTACTCTACTTTGTGCTTTATTCTAGTGTTGGGTGTTTTGGGTCTTGGGTACTTTTTGGTTTCTATGCAATTAGTGGTTCTGGTTCTTATATGGATTTTGTTAGATTTTCAATTTATTGGGTAGTTTCCCACAACCACCTTTCTATGCCACTATTGGTGTAGTTTCCTTCTTGGGTTGGCATCCCATCCTGGTTTGTTGCATTTTCTTTGTTGGTTCTTCAGAATTATTCCTTGGGTGGTTTTTAATTATCTTATGTCTCGGAAATAAAGGATGTTTCTAAATATGGATTATAGATAAATCCAAGAGTTCGATAGGGTGATTCACATGCATGAAGAGTTCATAAACAATAATAGAATATCAGTTTTCCTGATGACCACCAAGGTTCATGAGAATGAACATCAGTGTATATCCCAAAATTATTTGGTTATGGACACTCATGTTCAGTACAAGATGCAAATTCAAGTTCTGGAAGTTGAATGTTCCATGGTAAGGAACATGGTCTGCAATTTAAGCAAAGGCTCACATTTAGTTGCTTCCAAATTCATAACGTCATTGAATTTAACCTCGAACGATCTCAAGATGGAATAAATAGTACACAAAACGATGAAAGATATGGATTTGGGTATCCAAGAATCTCGCCCCACTAACATTGGAAAAGATGAAGCTCTCAATAAACATGTTTTACATTAGTTTTCATGCTATGTAAAACAATTCTAATCTTAGGAGTCTTTTATAGAGTTTACACTAGCAGTAATATTATGGAATCCCCAGCAAAGCATGACTTGGAATTCTCTATTTCTAATATATATTGTCTACTTGTATTGCTAGTAT
>ML794580.1:178900-199154 GCA_009831015.1 Picea engelmannii
GGAAATTGTTAGATCAGGAGAATCGCATGAATACATTAATTTGTATCGTATTTTCTACAGTATTTTTACAAGACAACATTCTTTTTGTATTACCTTTCTATTTAGCTTAGCTATAATTTTTTCTAATACAAATTTTATCAATTTATGTCAAAAAAAATGTAATACTTATAACCATCGTAAAAACTTAATCAAAGACCCCAAGATTGTCAGAAGATTGTAATAAGAAAGTATTGTAAGAAGAATTCCTAGAAAAAATATCAATGGCCAATAATATTTTGTAGGGCCAAAAAAATGGATGTGTCGTGAACAACAGATATTCACTCCACCAATATAAATCAACAACTAATATTTCATTGTGGCAAGTGGCATGATTAGGCAGTTCAAAAATCCTAGAGTGTTATAAATAGCTTATATGCTAAATAATATCAAGGCTCCACATTTCATCGTAGGGTGGTGGGTCCATTAGGGGTTGGAAAAAAGGAAAATGGTCATGACTGGTGGATCATAGCCCCACTAAATTATATCCATGGCTCACATTCCATTAGAAGGGTCAAAGGAATTGGTTGGCCCAATAAAATGAATCACCACAAATGGTTAGGATCTCACCAATATATCTAATAAATGGTATGTTGGCCTTTGCGGGGCACACCGTTAAAGGTGAAAATGAAAAAAAGGGCCAATATTCACCCACAAGAATGAATTTTGGATCTCCACCTATGCAAGGATCCCATTGGGGTCCATAAAAACTAGATCCCTCCCACCAATCAAATTTTTCCATTGTCTTTCCATGAAAGAAAAAAGTGGCAATGCAAGTACAAGCTTTCTATTTAGGGAACATTATGCATAGTTAAGACTCACATGAACTCGTGTTTAATTGAGTTAATGGAAAAGGAACTCATCTTCCTTATTATTTGCATGAAGAAATTGAGCGAAAATAGATATGGTAAATGTAACAAAGAGAAAGCCATCCTCTGCTCCTACTAATTCAATTTGCAACCTACCACCTTTGAAATTTCCACTCTTTGATCATAATCAAGTGTTAGCATCTAATGGATGAGTTTTTATCTGTACCACCATTATTGTAATGCCCCAAGGTCGAGCCCCTACTAAATTGTAATTTTGTTTATAGACTGGTGAGCCGAGTGGTTATAAGTTGAGAGACGTATGTGTTTACTAGGATGGTGAGCCAAATGTCAAGGCCAATGAGCCTGACTTTGTATATGTAAATATGCAGATCATTGATAAAATATAAACATCGATGCATACAGACCGACCACGAAAAAAGAGTGATGGGGGACTAAGCTTCCACAAGGTGGGTAAGGGAATGGGGGCTGAAAGGTTGGAAAGAGTGGCTAAGCTTTGGGGCTTAAGTCCTTGAGAATAATAATTTATTGTTATTCCAAAGCTGTGTAAAAGACATGTTTTTATCCTAAGTCCTGGGAAAGGAAACGTGTGCAAAAGGAAATGCATGTAGCTCCAGGAAGACACGTGTCGACCTGGGCACATGCAGTTAAAGATGCAGAAGTCAGTCATGTTGGGGGTTCGTTCCTGTATTCTGTCATCCTCTGCCCGAGTTCATTGGGATCTAGGGTGTCTGAACTGCTTGCCTCTGTGTCTGCATTTGCATACCCTCACACACCTCTGGAATCAGTAATCCATGAGTCTAACTGCACTAGAGTTAACTTGCTATTCTCGATTCCCGTGAATTTCGTCTGGCCTCTACATTTTGACCTCGGCATACCCACACATACCCGAGCAATAACCCAATGGGAGGGAAAACCGACCTGTGTGTCCCGTGAGCCCAGGTTTATCCACACTGCAAATCCGAGTTCGTGCCTTAACAATTTGGATTGTTGTCCTGTGTATTTCCTGAGTCGTGTTGCGTCTTAGTGGGATTGTTGTCATTTTTGGATGTCCATGCCCAAATTTCCCTGTAGTTGTTGTCGCCCGTGAGTTATCTGAATGTTGTTGATGTGATATTATCCTTACCTTGCGGGAATTGAGCAATAACTAGATGAAGAAGCGGGTTGTCATGCCCATGGTGGAAGAGGCAAGTTGTCAGACCTATAATAATCTCTCTCCAGGTGAGAGAGTTTGTTGGGAAGTGGTTTTATCCCAATGAGAGTCCAGCACCAGCTACGGAGCTCTGAGAATTCCTGATTCGGCCTATTGTCGAGACCCTGAGAGGGAGGTGAAGCAATCGATGGACTGTGTGAAAGTGAAGGTGTATACTCCCGGGTGGAATAGGCATGTGGGGAATGAGAGTCTGTGAGTAGTGGGCATAAGAAGGCTCCTGGAGAGAATCATTTTGGTTGCACTGTGCAGTTTTCCTGTAACCTCAGCCTAGTCTAGGATTCCCTTGCCTTGGGTGGAGCTTAGTCCCAACTCGGGGGTGACCCACTATTGAGCGTGATGAGAAGCATGGTCTAAGGCTGGGAGGTTCATGGAAGATCTACAAGTAGTTGGTGGTGTTACTCCAGTTGAAAAGATAAGTATCATTATTGTGCTTAATTTATATGTTATGCATGTTTGTAATACTTGAATGTTATCATGTATTCCATTGTGTATATGAATTATTGTCTATTACCTTTGAATCTGTATGGTAGCAGTAACTTTGTGTTATATGTTTTATTTCAATTAAAATGCATGTTAGATATATCTATGTATGTATGCATTTCCACGTGGTAGCATTGCTCGACCTGTTGGTGGTTGGGGATGTTACAATTATATTGTTTATGCTCTTTTTAGAATTGTGTACACCACATTGAAGGCTACCAAGGCCTCTTTAGAAGAATCATCTTCATGTTTAATTGGTTGTCGCATATACATGAGTGATGTGTCTTCTCCAAAGTCACCACCCTTCATAGATGAATTTACCAAGCTAGCGGCCATTGAGCTCAACTCCACCAACCCCCCACCAATTGATTTTCTGCCATATATTGTCATTTCATATAGGGATAGGGGATGACCCCTTACTAGGAATTTAAGTTAGCAAAACATGCCATACTAGACACCTATCTATTTTTGGAATTCTTGAAGCTCTATGTTGAACACTACAACCCTTCTACCTGGTATGTCATGTTTGCATATGGAAAGACCAAAATATTCCAAATCACTACCAATTCCATCTATTCCATGTTGAGAGCCTATATATGCACTATACTACTATCCCCAAATGTACATAAGAATATTTATATGGGCATGTGTAATGAGCAAAAGAAATCCAATTCCAAATATTGTTAGACAACCAAGGTACTTCTCAAATCCTACCTTCACCTTTCAAAACCAATAACTTCCCTAAGTGTATCCAAGAGTCAATTTCTTTCTTACCTTGATATTAGGAAGGGATGATTATTCTTTAGTAGTATACCCACATTTCGCCATCTTAGAAGAGAGAGTAAAATGGAATCTAGGGCTTGATGATCATGAGAAGAGGCCCCTAGCGTAGAAGTTGTTTAACATGCACTCATGGTTAGAGGTGACAGCCATCTTATAGGATGATGTATACCCTACTAATCCTACTAAATATTTCCCTAATACTTACCTTAATATACTATAAGTACCAACTTATTTCACCTTCTACAAGTCCAAGGATGTTGTGTTCACCAAGGAAAAGATGAAATTCACAACCTTGTCTGAGGTGATAAGAACGGAGGTGCTAGAGGACAGATTTTGCAAGCAAAATATGGGGCATGGTGGATAATTAGGATATAATTAAGGATTGGGAACGTACCTTATGGATGGATGCCCAAAGATGGGAAGTTATCCACACTATATTATGAAGCTCAGGGGAATGAGGAAGATGGTGATAAGGAGGGAGGGGTAGTAGTAGAGACAAGCACCATGATGTGGTACAATCAAAATATAAATGAGGGGAAGGAAACTTAAGTTATAGAAATCACGCTACTTCCCCCAATAGAAGCCCATAAATATGAGAAATCCATGCCCATGTTGAAATCCATGGGATTTAAGGGCACTGGAGGATTGGGAAAAGATGAGCAAGTCATATTGATCTCCTCAACATGGATGAGACACCAAAGGGCTTGGGGATAGGGGCTGATTTTGATGTCCTTGTTACTGAAAAAAGTGATTTATAGTCCACATTTGTCTCCCCAGTAAATAAAACAAAGGAGTTCGAGAAGATGATTGTTGCATTATGTTGTCATTGATGTCAAATGATTGATGTCAAAGAGTTGATGTCTTATCATAGTATCATTGATGTATTTATTGATGGCCTATGTTGTCATAGATGTAATTCATGTCAAAGATGTCAAGTGGTGTCATAGTGATGTATTGTCATGGATTGATGTATAGACAGGATGATGTAAAGGTTGGTCATTATTGTCTTGTCATGGTTGATAGGAATAACCAAATGGATAAACTTCAAAGTGGTCCCCTTATGGTGAAATCCCTCACGAGAAGATACTCTTGGATAAAGTTCTCAAAGTGGTCCCCTTATGGTGAAAGCCCTCAAGGGAAGACACTTTGTGAAGTCCAAATGGTGAGGTAGCCCAGTAGTCTGGTTAGGGAACCCAAGTTTGATTAAGAAATAATTTAATGAATATCAGTGAATTTGCAAGAGAAACTATTCCATATGGATAGTATATTTCATGTCGTTTATGGTGATATGTGGAACGTCACATAAATCCTCACGGTTAGAGAGTTATGGCCATGTGAAGTTGGAGAACCCTCATGAGCTATCTAGAAGCCTCTAGAAGGTCAAAGAAGTCAAATTATTCTAGAAGCTCCTAGAAGAAGTTGACGAGTCAAAGTGGTTAGTCATGGGTTAAGTGGTTGCAACAAGAAAACAATTAAAAATAAATTAGTTGCAACTAGAATTGGAGAGTTTACTATTTGTGGATAAAGTGGTTAAGTGGACAAAGTGGCTAAGTGGACAAAGTGGCTAAGTGAACAAGAAGTTAGTTAAGGGAAAAGAAGTTATGAATTGACTAATTATAGAAAAGTTAGTTGCAACAAGAAGTTGTGAGTAAAGATAAATTATTTAAATAATAAAGTAGTCAAAGTGGTTGCAAAGAGAAATTATTTAAATAATAAAGTGGTTACAACAAGAAGTGGTGAGTTTACTATTTAAGGATAAGTCAAAGTGGTTGCAAAAGAAATTAATTAAATAATAACGTTAGTTGCAACTAGGAGTGGAGAACTTACTATTTGTGGAAAGTGGTTAAGTTAAGTGGATACTTCTAAAGGAAGCTACTTGGAGAGTATAAATAAGAGAGAAAGGGTCTCCCATTTGTATCTATTGAGCATATTGAATATCTACAAGTGACTCAGGTAACCAAAGGATATCTAAGGTAAATTTCAGAGGGAAGGTGAACTAAAGAAGGTCGAAATTCAAGGGAGGATAAAGTCTTTTGATGATGCTTTCTAAGGTATGTTATTTACAGGTCATCTCACCAAGTAACTATGATAAAAATTTAAGCTTGTGGGTCATTTTATTTTGGGAGTTACACTCCGTGGAAAATAGGATTTGTGTCAGCTAGTCCTGAAACTAGTCTAAAATAGGTGTTTTGGGTAAAAATGTCATAACTTCTTCATAACAGATTCAAATTCAGTAATACCAAATGTATTGGTTAAAGTACAATATGTAGTATGTTGTGTACCATTTTTATATCCATACAACAAATATTCCATGCGGGGAATGCTCTACAAGTTCGATCTCTAGAATAAGCCAGAATTCAACAAGGTATGCCATTTTTGGTATAACTCATTTTTTGGGAGGTTATAAGCAGTGAAACCTGGAGGAATTGTAGACAAGACACTGAAGAACATTGTGTACCATTTTCAGACCTTTATTCATTACAGGTACAGAGTTTTTATTGTTTCAAGTTAGGGTTGTTGACTAATCCAAAATTAGTCATGTGAGACTAAAGTAAAGTTTGATGAAAATGCTAGTTTCTTGTTGTTGATGTTAAGTAAGGTTTGCAGGTCTATGATCACATACACCAGGTATGTTACATAGTTAGAGATCAGATTTGGATGATGATATTGATGAGACGGGTTGAGGTGAAAGATTGTGCATAGTTGATGCACTTGTGTTGGTATAGACTATTGGTACAATTTGACATATTTCTTTCTATCTACAAGTTGGGTCTTGTACTTGAGGGTTGGATTCCTCACATCTCGGTTGGTGTTGAGATACGCAGGTTGGGTCTTGCATTGAGAGTTGGTGCTAATAAAACTCCAGGATTGTAGTCTGTAATACAAAAGAAACTTATATGTATATATGGTGTTCCTTGTGTTCTTTATTGTGATGGTTCATAGCTCTTTATTGTTAATGTATGTAATTGAGATATATTTACATGAAATAAAATAAGTATGAATGGAATTAATAAGTAGTGATGTTGTGAATGGTGATTGCTAACTAAATTTTTGTGAGCAGTGTAAAAATATCCCTCACACTAATTCACCCCCCCTCTCAGTGTGATTGGTGTGTCCAACAATGATGGAGGTTCTTACCTAAGGGATCTTCCCTAAGAACACCACTCCACCCACTTCACCTAAAAAATAGTACTAGAGCATGCAAGAATAAGGCAAAAGATCTAGTACAAATAGGAAATGTGGAAGAGAAAATGGAAAATGGAGAAAATAGATAGTGGTAAGAATAGGTGGAAGCCACAATAGTAGAAGAAAATAAAAAGGTGGAGATAAAATCCGAGGAAGCAAAAGAAAGGAGAAGTGCATGGGAAGAGAAAAAAGTTGTAGAAGAAAAAGTTTAGTGGAAAGTAGAGGAAGAAAAGAAACTTGTATAGGAAAAACATTATCCGATAGATAGAGGAAAAAGGAAAGGTAGAAGAGGCAAGAAAGTTAAAGGAGGAAAGAAAGGTTGCAGGAAAAAAAAAAGCAACCAATGAAGCTACCCAAGATAAGAAGAGGAAGAGGGAGAATGGGAAACATGAAGAGTACACTAAGGCTAATAAATATATAACAAATATATCCATAGGAGAAATAGAGGGTGAGGTAGAAAATATCATGCCTAAATCAAGCATGCCACAACAGGTTGGGGGACCTTCCCCTTCCACATTTTCTAACTTTATTTCTCTACCTATACTAGGAAGGGTGCCTAGAACACATAGTGCTAGCACCTCTCATACAACTAGTTATAAGACATCATGTTTGATATCATTCCTCCCTTAGACTCTTGTGTTCCCCTTGAGATAGCCAGGAAGGAAAAGGAAAGGAAGAGGGCTAAAAAAATGATATAGCTACCCTAGAACCCTCTAATTACATGGTCCTTCCCAAACTCATTCCAATTTACGATGAAAAAATAGGCCAATACACTATAACCACCTTAGATCCCCTAGTCAAAAATCCATGTTTATAAATGGGGCCTCAAGATTGGAGGGTTTCCTCGGTCAATTTTGAAATTATTGACTTGCCCCCTGCCAATGACATTCAAATGGTGAAGAGCTCTAGCAATATGGTGTATGACAAATATGTGAGAGACACACATTCAAGAGACTCTTTCAAAAATAATTTTGATTCTACAATCACCCAAATCAATCCTTAGATGTAAAATTATTTCTTAAATGCACATAAACATCCGACTAGATTCGGGAAATGAAGATTGTCTTTAACTATTTGCAAATAACATGTAAAAATACTCACTTAACCATAAACTTCAATAACTTATATGAATAACTTGCGCGGAAACAAAATTGAAGTAATGTAAGATCAACAACAATTCAAATGGCACATACACAATTTGTTAACGGAGTTTGTCCATCTTGGGCTACATCTCCGGGTCCCTTTTCAAACAATGAGACCGCTCTTTAATGCTCAAATGCCAAAATTACAATGAATGAACTTACAAATACCAAGTTTTTTAGGACACCCTTTAATTATGAAGCTCAATCCTAGAAACAGAGGTCATTATTGAATTCCTCACAAAATTATGAGAAAAATGAATATAAACTTGATTATGTTCTAAATAGGGACCGAAAAATCCCTTTTTACACGCATAACGAGACTATACCCGCTCTTGACACGAATTACAATAAAGCCTTTCCAACATGCTCATAAATCCCAAAATACATAAATGAAACCCCTTGGAATAAATAATCCATGTGGGGTGTCTATGCACTAACTCCACCTTAAAGCTTTCATACAAAGAGATTTTTAAACCCAAGATACATAAATGAAACCCATTGGATACAAAACCTTAAGTTTGTTTCTATGTACCAAGCCTAAACAAAACTCTATACAAAAGAAAAGTATATTGAGACCTTGGCATGGCCGAATCTTGTAGCCCAATGGTGAAATCGTGGGGGTTTTATAACAGGGGTCGGTGGTTCCAACCTGCCCAACCCCATTTAATATATGGTTTATTTGTTACAACAAACCATTAATATATATTCCATTAATTTCATAACAAACTAATTTTTTTTGATGATTATTCCATTCGTTCTGTAACTAACGGAAGTTTGTTGATGATATGGTGCGGGTTCAACCACCCACCCACCATATTTTACGTCGTTAAATATTTTAATTCCCACATGTCATAACATGTGCACTCGTGGCTTAATTGGTTAAGTTGTTGTATTGGTATCATGTAGGTTACGGGTTTGAATCTCACCAAGACTGAACAAAATTTTGGATGCTTAGCCATGGGTCAATCGAGGGCTACCATGTGGCAGCATCTGATTGGTCCACGTCATACTGTACACAGTCAACATGTCAATCATCGGTTCAGTCAGCTACCATATTAGATTATGTTGTTACCTATCAACCATACTTCCATGTCACTTCCAACTGTACCTTCCACGTCATCATTCCATGTGTCACCCTCTAGTGGTGCCACGTGGCACCCCCTTTTCACTGTTTTTGCCAATCTTCAAACGACCATAAATTTTTCATACGAACTTCGTTTGAGGCGATTTTTGTCCCGTTAGAAAGATATTACCAAGATATACTCAGTGAATTTATTTTCATTAACATTTGAGAAGATCAATTTTTTAGCATTTTGGATCCTCCTAAATCACTTTTGAGCATTCTAGATCCTCTTGGATAACCTCCCCATTGAAGAACTTTTGGACCTCCAAAAGTATGGATCATTCAAAAATGAAGTGAGCCTACTTTTTCCTCACTTGTCCAGTATCATCAATCTTTCATGCTTGGATAATGAGCACCTGACTCATCACAATAATAATCAAGACTAAAACAACACTACTGACCAAGTTAACCATTCCCTTAAATTCACAAACTCTGCCATTCATTGTTGCAGTAGCTAACCATACTCCATTGATTGGTAATAAACTGAGCAACAAAATTGAATATGTCGATGCGAAAAAGAATGAACCATCAACATATTTTCCATTATTTACAAGAACTACATCAACCAAATGACATGTTTTACTTTCAATCGTAGGCTATAAATCTGGATCCTGGATACTAGCATTAACTTGCATGTGTCCTGTAGTGACAACTGTCAAATTCGTCTTCATCTAATGAACTCTACAAATGAACTCAATCCAATCCTTGAAAATATTATACTTGTCATGTTCCCTGTAGAAAATGCCCTTCTTGTCATACAAGTATGGACTTCCCAAAACCATCCTGCAAATGTCAAGTGGAACCACATCTAAATATACCTCATCAATGAAACTGGATGTGATCTCAAATTGTATCTTGCATTGCTTAGTTACCTGTACTTGAACATTATCACAAATCCAACCCAAATGATACGGTCTCTTATGAGGCCTAGTTTCCAATCTCAAATTATGAACAACTTGCTTTAAAATAAGATTCACTTGTGATCCACTATCAACAAGTGTATCAATCTTAGTGTACTTTGAGATAACTCGTAAATGAAACAGATCATTTCTTTTCCTTCCATCAGAAATTACATTATCCTTTGAAGAAAAAGTAGGCAAACAAAAACTTACAACAAAAGATTTACCTTTGATTCCCATAGTTGTAACCTTAGTTTCATCTTCAGACTCTGATCCAAGATCTTGAACTATGGTCATGGTATTCTTTTTACCCTTCCTAGGTTGAGCCCATTTTGGCCTCAGTTCTGGATGCAATTTCCAACAATGCTTCTCATCATTTCCTTTCTTCTCGTAGTGAGAACAGGTAGGCTTCTTCTCTTCATCCTTCTTCACTGTAGTTGTCTTCTTACTCTTCCCTTTTCCCTTTGACTGCTCCTTGAATTCATGTGGCTCCTCTGACATATCCTCAACATATTTTCCTTTGTTGGCTTCAATATGAGTAGCTTGTACTTATACTTCTTCAATATTAGTAGGATTAAACATCAATAAGCTATGTCGAAGATATGAGTGCAAACCACCAATATACTTTACAAGAGTTTCAGGAGTATGTAATGGAATTCCCAAAGATAATGCCTTCCTCTTGAATTCTTGTGTATAACCTTGAACATTTAAACCTTTTCCTTGCCTTAGATGTTGTCAAGCAATCATTAATGTTTGCATATAAGCTAATGGATAAAATTGATTTCTTAATGCAACAGTAAATTCAATCCAGGAAGAAATAATTTTACCATGTTGAATAAGATCAACTTGTGTCTGACTCTCCCACCATATCAAGGTTGTGTCGCTCAGGCGAAGATTATCCAACCGTATCCTTGAAGTGTCATTTATGATTTTATGTATCCTGCAATATACTTCAATATGTTTGGCCCAATTAACCAACTTCTCTGCATTCAACTCTCCATCATAAGTAGGCAAATCATGAGAATGAGAAGACTTCATAGAATGCTTCTTCCTCTTATGAGAAGAATGTTCACTTTCATCAGAAGAAGATGAGGAGGAGGAGGAGGAGGAGGAAGACGATGATGATGATGATGGGGATGAAGGAGGCTTTCGAGGTTCTTCACCTTCTCCTTCTTCTTTAATTGCTTCAGTTTTTACCGATGTGCTTTCTCCCTTGGCCTTCTTTCGATCCTCGTACATTTCTTCCACCATGGCCTTCATCAAATTAAATGCCTCGAATAAATCATCTTCAAAGTCGTAAGGACCTAACCTTCTTGTTGAATCAATTTCTTCTCTTCGAATGAATCTCCTTGAACCAATTTCTGGATTATAACTTACAAGCTTGCCTTCACCTCGCTTAGATTTGGACCTCATAAGAATTCACTTGCAAATACACATCAAACCTCGCTCTGATACCAACTTGATCCAAAAATACTTAGATGTAAAATTATTTCTTAAATACACATAAACATTCTACCAGATTCTGGAAATGAAGATTGACTTTGATTATGTGCAAATAACATGTGAAAATACTCACTTATCCATAAACTTCAATAACTGAGATAAATAACGTGTGGAAATAAAATGTTGAATGAAGTAAAGTAAGATAAAAAAAAACAATTCAAATGGCGCATACACAATGTGTTAACGAAGTACACCCATCTTGGGCTACATCTTCGGGTCCCTTTTCAAATAGTGAGACTACTCTTTAATGCTCAAATGCCAAAATTACAATGAATAAACTTACAAATACCAAATTTTTGAGGAACCCTTTAATTATGATGCTCAATCCAAAAAACAGAGGTTATTACTGAATTCCTCATGAAATTTTGAGAAAAACGAGTATAAATTTAACTATGTTCTAAACATGTACCCAAAAAAAAACCTTTTACACGCATAACGAGACTATACCCGCTCTTGGCACGAATTCCAATAAAGCCTTTACAACATGCTCATAAGTCCCAAAATACATAAGTGAAACCCCTTGGAATAAATAATCCACGTGGGATGTCTATGCACTAACTCCACCTTAAAGTTTTCATACAAAGAGCTTTTTAAACCCAAGATACATAAATGAAACCCATTAGATACAAAACCCCACGTTGGTTTATATTACCAAGCCTAAACAAAAATCTATAAAAAAGAAAAGTAGCTCGAAATCTTGGCATGGCCGATTCTTGTAGCCCAATGGTGGAATCATGGATGTTTTATAATGGTGATTGGCGGTTCCAACTCGCCCAACCCCATTTAATATATGGGTTATTTGTTATAACTAACCATTAATATATATTCCATTTGTTCCATAACTAAGGAAATGTTTTTTATTATTATTCTATTCATTCCATAAATAACCGAAGTTTGTTGATGATATGGTGCAGATTCAAACCACCTACCCACCATATTTTACGTTGTTAAATATTTAAATCATTAAATATATTAATTCCCGCATGTCATTGCATTTCACACGTGGCTTAGTTGGTTAATTCATTGTATTGCAATCGTGGAGATCACAGGTTTGAATCCCGTTGAGCATGAACAAACTTTTGGATGCTTAGCCAACATGGGCCAATCAGGGGCTGCCATGTGGCAGCCTCTTATTGGTCCATGCCATTAATTATACACAGTGAACATGCCAATCCCCAGTCCAGTCACCTACCACGTCAACTTGTTTTATAACATGTCAATCATACTGCCATGTCACTTCCAACGGTACTTTCCATGTCATCATGCCATGTGGCACCCCCTTTTTCACTGTTTTTGTCAAACTTCAAATGGCCATAACTTTTTCATATGAACTATGTTTGAGGTGATTTTTGCATCATTGGAAAGCTATCATCGATCTCTACATAATGAAGTTGTTTTCATTATCATTTGAGAAGATCATTTTTTTAGCATTTTGGAGCCTCATGGATCACTTTTGAGCGTTCTAGATCCTCCTAGACCAAGGCCCTACAAATGGAAAAATGGGAATTGGAGAGTGGGTTGGTCTCCATAGGGAGGGATTCACATGTAACTGTTGAAGTTATATCCCTCCTAAAAGAGAAGGAATATAGGATAAAATCATTAGAGAACAATTAGGCAACTCGAATATTCATCTGACTCATAAAATGGTAGAGGAAAAGCATAAATTGACTAATGAGGTCAATTTTTTGAAAAATGAAAATGATGTCCTTAATGCAAAAAACAATCCTAAGAGGGAAGGGTAACATTTTTGGAAGCTAAGCAAGGCAAAGAGATAGATATATCCTTGCAACTGGATGAGTCCAAGAAGAATATCAAGCCCCTACAATATAAAGTCACATAGGAGAAAATGAACAAGACCATTGCTTTCAATATTTTGAATCAAGGGATAGTAGATGAAAACTCAATGCAGCTTTAGTAGAAGATTGAACCACTCCTCAAAGAAGTTGAGTAGTGGAAGGAAAATCCCCAAGATAGTTTGGTCCAAGCCACCAACACTCGAATCTTAACTAACAAGAGAAAATAATATTTTAAAATGCAAGTGATAAATATGGAAGAAGCACAAAAGAAGTGGCACTAGGTGAAGAAGCAGGTAGTGACACTAAGTAAGGAGAGGGGTTTTTGGAAAACTAGGTACAAGGAAGCCTTGGTAAAGTCTATATTGCAGGTAGCTATAAAATCTATCAAGGGAACCATTTAGTTTTATGTCTTAAATGACCTTCCCAAACTTAAAGACCACATGTAGTACCACTTGGAATTTGATGGTCTCCACAAGTAGGTGAAAAAATATATGAGTGAGACAAGAAAAGAAGTTGAGCTAAAGGTTCCAGTGATAGAAATAATCAATTATGTCCTTAACAATATTCTATCTCAAGTGCTATAATTGTTGAAAGTCATAGAAATAACATTCCTATCTATGGATGTTGATAATTGTGATAAAAAAATGGAAATATGGAGGATAACTGATAGGAGAGTTGTTGCAGTAGAAACTCCCATTAAGGACTTCATGGGTGACATGGGAACTATAATAGGCCATGGTCTTCCATGCCCAAGGGATGATCAATTAAATACACATTCTCTAGATACATATAATGGGTTACTGAGTGTAGCTAGGAATAACTTATCAGTGAAAGATAAAGGGATTATTCCCTCAACCCTAGGGGTTTCCAATTAGTTTCATCCATCAATTTCCCATTAAACCCTCATAAGTCATCTTGTCTACTCTCTAGGCCCCATAAATCACAAAAAAAATGATAGAGATAGAAGTCCTTTATAGTTTTGGGAGGTGGAAATATAGTAGATAAGGAGGAGTGACTACAAATTAGCATTGTATATGAATTTTCCAAAAGGTAACCCCAACAAGGAGCATCTCAGGAAGTCTCTCCTCTTGCTTGGATGTTTCCTAGACATTAGGTACCTTCCCAGACGCCCATAATAGTAGCTTCATCACAGGTGAGAAAACCTTCCCAAACTGAAAATGAAGGTGATTCTATAAGGGAAAAGAGATCAAAGTAGTAAGCAACTATTTTCAATTTCACTCTCACGTGCCCCCCTAATTTTGTAGAGATTAGAGATGAGTGGTGGCCCTTAATTGATTGTTAATCCCTAATAGAGGAAGGAATAATCAACAGTACCAACACACCATTCAAATTCTATATAAGAAACCCTCGGTATTGTAAGCAACAATCATGAATTTGAATACGGTCAGGTTGCTAAAATTTCAAGACTATAACCTATCATTTTGTATTGTTTCATTGACCCCATGTCAGAAGGATATGTCACATGGATTATGTATCCCTTCTAATATTGTCCTCCTTTTCTCTATAAACACAATTGTAAGCTCTAGATTTTGGGAAGGAAGCAAAAGAGGCACATGACTGAGAATTTATAGTCCCCATCTAGTGCCCGTATTATATTTCAAAGAATAGTTGGTTTTATTTTATAATAAGGATCCAGGCACATTCACACTAATGAAACAATAAAAAAAAGTAAGTAATGAATGTGTTCTTCCATTTTTTGTCTTATATTTTATGATGCATAAAGAAATGGATCGATGCTTGTCTTGCCTATTTGATTTTCAATGTTAAAAATGAACTTGTAAAATGAGAAAGTAGTGTGTTGCTTCTTCTTATGATGCATGTTCATTTCCTATCACTATGTCTTGTGAATATAACATCATGATTAAGACACCCTTATGCATTGGATTAATGAACTGTATCCTCGATAATCTCTAAGTAATTTTTCCCTTTCACCACTTTTAAAGAAAACATAAATCGTCGTAGTTGTAGGGACTATTTTCATGCACCACTTTGTCTTTTCAATAAATCTAGTTGAATCTTCATGGAAAAACTAGTTCTAGTGTGATATTCTAGATGATAACTTTAGGATAATTGAGGGTACCACCCCTCTAACCTAACAACTAGATTGAAGGCCTAGAGTGGCATAGGAAGGTGCTCCTACACATTATTCCCCAGAATTGAAACCCTAATGAGAGAGGGGAACAACCCAAGGGACAACAGTAAAACTAGCCTCCACTAACAAGGACTCTATCTTGGTATACAACATAGGGTTTTTTTTCTAGTTAGAGAGGTGATCCGAAAAGATCTTTTAATGACTATGGTTGAGTTATTAATTGCATGCGTTTATTAAAAAATTTAAGAAGTTGAATGAAAGAGGATGGATTTAATGAAGAAACACAACAGCCATAAGATAATATACAGATCTGAACATAAGCAATAAGAATAACAAACCATAACAAGAGAAGTGATAACGGAGTTTGGCACAAAATTGCCTACGTCTTTGGGCCTGTCTCAATGGGGCAGACTTATTTATTTTTGTTCAAAGCTCAATAAGTACATCGCAACAGTGCCATAAGGATATAAGACTGATCTAGTCATTTTCTTCTAGATCTCTAGAACCCAACAGAAGAAACGACACGCAAAACGGATGACCAAAGCTCCCAGAAATGGCCTGTAAGTGTATGCTCCTCAATAGCTTCCCTACATAAAAATGGATTTGCTTCAGCATAACTCTTCTTTTACTGTCCTCCATGGCCTCAAACAGACCTAGTTTATATAGATCTGGAGTTGGTTATCATTCCCCAACTTCCTCCCAAAATTTGGGCTAAAAAAGAATCCAATGTCTCCAAATAATGGCCAAAATCCACTATTACAGGCTTAAAAACAATAAAAAATCCAAACTGTATAGTCAAAAACCCACTTTGTATAAAAATATGGGCTTAATCCCCAATTCATGTGTGCGCCCCCCTATTCTGATCACATGCACCTTCAATGGAATCGCGCCCTTATTTCAAGCCTTGGGTCCTGGTCATGGCCCTAAAGCTTTTGGCAGACAGTTGCTTAACATGCGCGCTAGTGGTTGTATATACAATGCCTGCGCCCCCTATGGTTATATGCACAATGAAAACCATGGGTTGGGGCTTAGCCCCAGCCCCTTTCCGCCCTCCATGCATGATACAAACACTTTATTTATTAAAAACTGAATTATATCAAACAAGCACCAAAGTGGCGCATTGGAAAAAGGACTATTCTCAAGGCTTTGCTCTACCAAATGGTCATGGGGTCGAACCCCATGAGCTCCAATATAATTTTTCCTACTCAACCAATGATGGGGTGCCATGTGGCAGCCCATGTCTGGGCCACGTGGCACCCTTTCATTGGTCCTCCACGATGCCACATGTTAACATGTGATTGGTCCCTGTCACTGTCCAGTCACCCTACTATTGTGTTTCCACATGTCTCAATGATGATGTCAGCATGACATGTCTCAGAATCCTGATGCAATAGACAACACTGAAAATGGAGTAGTAGAACTCCCAGAAACTGCCTCCAAAGCTCAGCTACTCTGCACTGCTAAAGACTACTTGACCTTGGCAAGTTCTTCCTCGACTTGATTCAAGATTATTTGCTTATTCTTGCTTGTTTAAAACCTCACAATGAATTGGCTTATATATTCATGAGGTAGAGAGATCAAATCCCAACATCCCACTTTTCGTGGCACTCAATTTGGCCCAATATCCACCAAGATATGGCAAAATAACCAAAACTGGTTAATAAAATCACTAAAAAAACCATAAAGATATGGTTAAAAACCCATTTTAGTTTTAATATGGGTATAAGCCCCCATAATAGGTGCGCGCTCCTAATTATTCGGTCACATGGACTAAAAATGGCCAAGCGCCAGCCCAAAGGGCTGTGCATTGGCCTTTACTCCGCAGGTATAGGTCACATGGTGGTTATAATAAAACCGTGCCCTTAAACATATGCGCCCAACTATCAATTATAGTTTGGGTCCTATGGGGTGACCTGTGGATAAGCTCGAAATCGTGGGGTTAGAGCCAACTGTTATAACCCCCGCAAGCCTTTGTATACATCGGTCACATGCAATACACATAATCGTGGGTTGGGGCTTAGCCCTAGCCCTTTTCGCCCCCATTTAATGCTTTAATTCACTTTATAAAATAATAAAGTGGGTTGTATTAACAAGTCCCATGTTTGGTGCAATGGCACCCGACCTCTTCCTAAGGCGTAGCCTACTGTGGAGGTTACGAGTTCAAAACTCGGGGAGACCATAATTTTTATAACATACAACCAAACGAGCCAACCACTTGTTGCCATGTGGCAGCCCAAGTCAGGGTCACGTGGCACCTCCTTATTCGTTGGACTGATGCCACTTGTCAATCAATGATTCGCCCATGTGTCATCATCGTCCCTGCCCTATCATCAATTAGCCACGTAAGCACACTTGCCACATCATCACCGTACCTGCCACGTGTCATGTTGTATGGACTGTTGACTTTGGCTTTGACTTTTTGCCACTTTGACCTGAATTTCAGATCGCGATATCAGGAGCATACGACGCCCGTTTGAGCCCATTCAAGTTGCGTTGGGTCGTATTGACAAGGCCTACGCACCCGTCCGTTTTTACATCATTCTGAGAACATTGATTTTTAGGATTTTTTGAGCCCTATCAAGCTCCTGGATTTAAATCTAGATCACGCCTTCCCACTAAGGACCTTTTGGTCCCCAAAAGGTTTATTACATAAATCGACCATATCCTTACATCAATTGACAAATGACAAATAGCCTAGACTTAACATTAACTAGACTCAATAAGTGATTCCATAAATCAAATCACTTTTATTACATCAATGACAATGACATTGACTCAATTCACATATAGGGCATAAAATTTGCCCAGTTCCAGTCAGACGAACCATCTCTTGCAAACAGAGTGTCACGGGTGTTCCTCTAATTCTTTGCAGCATATGTCTGTTGTCCTCTTACAGCGTCCTTCTGCTCCTCGACAACGTCCTTATGTTCCTTTGCAACATCCGTCTTTTGCTCGGGCCCTTCAGGATTTGTTGAGTGTCGCAACTCTGGATGCAGCCTCCAACAACTATCTTCACAATGTCCTCTCTTCTAATAATGTGACCAAGTGTTTCTTGCTCGAAGAAGCTTGATGGAATCGTGCCCTGACTGAGTCAAATCCCCCTTGGATTTTTCTGACTCCTACCCTGGCTAACATGCAAAACTCAAATTCCAAATGTCAACTAGCTCTGATACCACTTGTCAATCAATGATTCACCCACATGTCAGCATCATACCTGCCCTGTCATCAATTGGACACGTAAGCACACCTGCAACGTTTCATGTTGTTGACTTTGACTTTGATTTTTTGCCAGTTTGACCTGAACTTCAGATCGCGATATCAGGAGCATATGACGGTTGTTTAAGCCCGTTCAAGTTGCGTTGGGTTCGTATTGACGAGGCCTACGCACCCATCCATTTTGACATCATTTTGAGAACATTGATTTTTAGGCTTTTCTGAGCCCTATCAAGCTCCTGGATCCAAATCTGGATCAAGAGGAAACAAACTACTAGACAATTGATAGGTAGCATTCTTGAGCATTTTTATTTTTTGAGCATAGTGAGGCATGCCCTACCATAGAGGGAGGTATATATTTTCCTTGAGAAGGTGTTGGAAACAAACCATGATAAACAAAACCAAGGAAGTGGTCTGCAAGGTGGTTCCACTAGGGAAGAAGATACCCTAAAAATACATATTCCTAATCTGTTGTCACAAGGTCCAACTTAAAGAGACAATTGATTGCTCCACTACCAGATCTAGACCTTGTCTATCGCAAGAGGAAAATATTCTTAGGTGTATCTTTAGGTGGGTGGCTTGATATTATTATTCCATTTCCTACTCAATCTTCTTTCTTTGATGATATTATTATGTCAAGTCTTCATACCCATGTGTCATATCTAGGATAGTCTTCATAGGTTATTTCCTACCCTTTTTTACCATTGATAGACCTATCACAAGGGCCTATTTATTTTATTATTTAGGAAGGTTAAATAATCATTTTTCTCACAAAGCCCCATTGGGAAAAAGGAATATTATAAATCATATCTCATCACCTTTTGACCCTACCACATCCCCTCAAGTCGTGGTCATTCCTACCTTACATTTTTTTGTCAATTCAGGGATCCCACTTATTGTGGAAGCCCCACTTACCATAAGATCCAGAATCCTAAGCCCTCGAGGTGTAGGGCAGTCAGTGATGTACTAGTGTGTTTTTAAGGCACTTTGTTATGTGAAGTCATTAGTTTGAAACCCTATCTTTCCTTGTGTGTCACGTATGGGGAATCGTGGGCACACCTAGAGGCTATAGTGGTAGCAGTCGAATAACACGACCCCGTGTCATGCGAGTACGTACCCGACTAGTTGTTGATTCTACCAATAACAAAAAACGAATATCCAAAATACTAATACTCCTATGGTTGGCCCAAACCCTACTAATCCCTAGCTAGTAGTAAGATTCAAACCCCTAGTTCTACCTCCCATGGACTAGTTGTGAGACCTGTGTAATGGATACCTCAAAGTTTTACCTAGATTCAATGTGGGGAATGACATTGATATTGAGGATCACCCCACTACCTTCCAAGACCACATAGATAATTTATATGTGGAAGATGATGATATTTTTTCTAGAAATTTTTCTCATACCCTATAAGGGGAGGCTATGAAGTGTTTTAGAAACATTCATAATGGTTCTATAAGGTATTGGGGGTAGTCGCATGAATATTTTTTGAAGAAATGGGGTATTAAGAAAGACTATTACCTTACTAAGTTAAATAACTTGAAGAGCAATAATGGTGAGAGTGTCCTTATAGTGTCCCTAAGGCTGAGCCCCGTTGTAAACCATGTTCTGAAATGAATTGTAATTATGTTTTATAGGCTGGTGAGCCAAGTTTTTATAAGCTGGAGGCTTATGTGTTGTAAGGCCAGGGAGCCTGAGTGTTGAAGGCCAAGAGCCTGCTGTTGTATATGTAATCACGCAGAACAATTAATAAAACATAAACACAGCCATGTGCAGACCGACCACGATGAATGAGTGAAGGGGGGCTGAGCATCCATAGGATGGGCAAGGAATTAGGGGTTGGAAGGTGGGAAAAGGGGCTAAGTGTTGAGCCTAGGGGCTAAGCCTAGGGGGCTTAAGCCTGGGAATAATATTTTAATATTATCCCCAAAAGACATGT
>ML794581.1:0-21208 GCA_009831015.1 Picea engelmannii
TTATTCTTCTCTTGTATGCATGTGAAGAAAGGGGTTTCAGATTCGGGTAGAAGGTCAAAAGTTAAGTCTTGAGGGTCATGATCTGCGTATAAGCTTAGAGCCCTAGCTTATTAGTCCGTAGGGTAGAATACCCCACAACACCTGCATTAACTCCCCCACCTAATACCTTATCCCATTCTTAAAGACCTTATCCCATTATTAAATGCCATATCCCATTATTAAATGCCTTATCCCATTATTAAATGCCTTATCCCATTATTAAATGCCTTATCCCATTTACGGGAACGTAACTTAAATTAGTATTATATTTTTATTATTAACCATTAATTAAATACTTAATTAATTAATGAATTAATTAATAATTAAATCAATCATTAACCCTCATGAACACTATTTAATAATATCCTATTAGAAATGTTATTTTAAGATATAAATACAGTTTAGCTAATCTTTTAGGATTATTATTAAATTAATTATGATTAATAATCAAGGGTCGTTACACTCGACAATATTTTCTCTTTTTGAGAGAGCTAGAAAAGAGATTAAACTAGACTCGTTGGGAGTCCCGCTAGGTATAGGTCATCATGCTTATGCGTAAGAAATGAGGTTGGAAAGAAAATTAATATATTATCTATAAGGGACTCCCAGTCCTACGGACAAGAATCTCTGCATGGGCATCGAATGGAACAGAGGATCTAACTAGGGCACCCATGTTTGTTAAGTCTCTACCATTCAATAATGACACTTCTAGTGGTAGAAAGAAGGTTTTGTGTTGCTACTAAATGGGTTCGCACCTAAGGCATATGAGATGCAGTCATAGGATGATGCAAATATGCACAATGGATTGATGGCCTATCCTATATCCTGGTTGATGAAAATACCTGTCCAAATTTATGAGCGGGCAACATGGCTCTATAAAACGAAAGAATACATGGATAAAACCACCAAAACCAACTCCATCCACTACTGAATTAGTCCACTAGGCCACAATACTAGAAAAAACTATGCAAAGTGGGTAATTTTTTTCTATAAATAGTGAAAATAACCAATTTTACTATACCATTTGTATTTTTTACCCAAATAGTGCATTTTGGACCAAATTACCCCTGAATTTCAACTACTGATTGCGGGAGCCACGAGTGACAGAATCAACAACCGTTTGGACCAGTTAATTCATCTTTCTCCTATATTTATTTCTAGTGGATTAGTAATTGCAATTATGTCTCCTTTTTTGGGTATTTTGAAGCACAACTTAGAAATTAGGGTACATGCGGGTTGTAGATCATTGGGTCGCGTATACACATCCCTATACATGACTATTTGTGAAAAAACCAACGTATAAGAAACCCTATACGTGAATTGTAATGTGTAGCTCACGTACAAGTCTGTGGATATGGTTTTTAAAATGTTACTGACTCAAAAAATGATTTTAATCTTGTAGGATGGTGCTAGAGTGGAGAGAAAGAGAGCATGAAGAGGCATATGCTACAATGGAGAGAGATCCAAGGGCCCATATGACATTAAAAAGATGTGGGATGTATAATTTTTGGGCTCTCAAAGGTATGAGGGATCAAGTGAGACTGCTCCAGATGTTAGTGAACTACTGGGATCTAGATACGGAGGCCTTCAACCTTGATGGGAAACCATTGAGGATTGAAGTTGAGGACATGTATTTGTTGACAGGATTGTCGCGTTGGGGTGAGGTGGTCAACCTCAAATCCCTGGGAGCTGGGAGTGGAATGAAAATAGAGGAATACATAGCCACTCATTTCACTTCAGGGACCGAGAAGGTAGGGAGTGTTATCACTGAAATTTCATCTGCAAATGATTACAGGAATCAAACATCTTCAAATAGCTATTAGTTCACCCATGGACCAAAAATGACCAAAAAAGCATTTCCAAAAGGTCCAAAACTATACAACCAATTATAAAATCATCATGCACTAAGGATATACAGGAAGCACGTGCACGTGCACCAGTCGAAAACGTCGAAAAAATGCACATGCACATGATGCGCGATTGTGGACGCAAAAAGTTGTGCACAACTCAGAACGACGCATTTATGATATTGGTTGGCCTCTCACCCACTTCTGGTTCAGCTTCCAAGTCGATTTGACATCCAAATCTCGGCTAAATCCGACTGGGTGGCTGGTCAAAGACCTAAAGGTGCCCTAAATAGCCCCTTGTTCACACTAAAAGCTGGTTGAATAATACCTCAAAGTTATGCTATAAAAAGAGGCCATGGGTGCACTACATCTTCAAAGGAATTCATTTGTATTGTTATGCTGCTGATATTCTCTTGGAGGATACTCTTTCCTCATCAAGTGTATGCTAGCACCATTGCACTTAGCCATTCATATCACCTCTAGAATGAGTGTGCTTTGGATTCTCTTCACCATTTCATCCTAGTTCCTCATTTGTAAGAAGAGCTCAATATTTGGGGGTCCAAGAGCCCTCCCTTGGAGGAAGAGGGGACCCAAAGTCTCCCTTTCTTCTTGGTGTTTTCTTTCCACTAATACAATCCTTTCCATTGGTGGCATGAGTCTTGTTTGTTCCTTGTTCTTATGTTCTTATGCACCATAGTTTAATTGTTTTTATCATTATTAGTTTAATTCTTTGCTTATATTTTATGATTTATCTTTCTAACCCTTTTCTTTACTATTGTCTTGCCTAGCTGACCCAACTAGGCTTGTAAGCACCTCTATTTTGCTCATTTAGGTGACAAAAGAGGCGCAATAGATTGACAACTCCACTGGGGAAAGGTATCAATTTCCTACCCCATTTAGGTTATTTTATCTCTTCTTTCTGTTTATTTAACTTGCAGGTATCATAACCGGCCCAAGATGACCTACAGGAAGCCGAATTCAAAGTTGAGTTGAAGGAATTTCATCCGGAATTTTCTTCACGGACGTGTGTGCGGGTTTATCGGCCCACAGTCATGCATCATGCAAATGTGTGCTAAAACCACTATATTACTCAGCGCCTTCTGCACACCTATGCCCATAAGTCTTTTTCAGTTCATGCATTGGTGCTCAAAGCGCCTCTGTCTATTCTGAGACCCGCGCACATGTGTAGAAAAATATACATTGTAAGCTTTTTGTGATCTGTGGAGGGCCCATAGCCTTCTTAAAATTGATTCCATGCATATTGTAATCTGCACCATACTTACATTCCCTCTCCATATAAAGAGATTAGTCAAAACATAGGCACTTAGGGGGTTAAAATAATATTTTTTTCCTCTTTTTGTTTTCATGTTGCCACATGGATGTCTTTCTTTGATTAAAGGTTAAGTGGGATTCATTCTACATCACATATAAAACTTGCATTGGGACCAGAAATTGGATATAAATCGTTGAGTATGCTCTTCTCTCGCGCTCCAAAGCGATCTTGAGAATCAGAAAGAGGTTGAGGGACAATTTCATCTCCCTTAAAAAGACAAAATATTTAGGAGAGGACAACAGCCCCCTCGGGACTCCTCTTAGTTTATTTTTCAAAAACACATCTTAAGATTGTAAGGGTCCATACATGCCCACATGCTACAAAGATAAGATAGTGTTGAAATTTAATTTATTATATTAAATCATTAGGGAAGTTTAAAGGTTTTGTAACAGGCCCATACATGCCTACATGTGCACAATCTAGGATAGTTTCAAATATTTCTTAGAATAAATCACAATAGGGAGTTAAAGGAATAGTAATGACCCACATGTCCACATGCTAGCTTCCTAGGGACTTTAAAATTCCGTAAGGCTGTAGCAATGAAAAATAGTAACTTAGGTAATCAAAACTTGTAAGGACCAAGTGAAGTCCACATGCAACAAGGTGACACATAAATTATTTAAAAATTGGCACACTTTCACTTGTTCACACACAAAGTTCACCAATCACTCACATAGTCTTATCTAGAAATCGTGGAGGTTGAAGCAATTTTCCTCCATTGGGATTCCGAAATGCCCCACCCTTTTCTTGATGAGACTATCCACTCCCACTTAATTTCAATGAGTTTGGTTCACACCCCCAATCTCTCAAACAACCACACCTAAAATATTTCTAAAAACTCACTAAGTTTTCCTCCACAGGAGGTGCCAAAATAATTTTTTTAGTCTAGGTAGGATCTCGGGGATAGGCATCCAAATAACTCCCTGTTATCTGGTTCTCACATCGTCAAAATAGTAGAAGTTGACAAATAGGGAACTTTTAAATCCTCCAAGTCAAGTGTTCCTACACCATAAGGCGGGGAGATACCCATGAAGGGTTGAAGGCCGAGGTCCGGTTGTTCTATGCGTCCCCCCTTGAGGCACCCACCTCTTGGATGGGATCCATCCCGTGACCCATTTCTGAGGCCAAAAATACAAATGCCGCACTTTGACCGAGGTACCTAGTGACCAAATTTTAGGACATCTACCCAGGTGGCAATTGTGGGCTGCAATTGCACCTTGATCATATTTTGGGTGGCTATTGGAAAATATCGCTAATTCTTTTGTGATATGCACCCTCTACCCCTCATTATAACTGATTACTTCATCCTTCACTAGTTCCTCTTCCAGTGGCTTCAGACCCCACTGTTGAGTGCTATCGGAAGGTCCAGTGCTATTTGAGAGGAAGGATGTTACACCTTTTTAGGACACGAGCATTTGTTTTCTTTGTTCTCCCACGCGAAAAAAATCCACCTATCCACGTATATGCTTCTTTATCAAATTGCTTTATGTATGATTCCCTTCTAATTACATATGATTGAGAAATACATTGTGAAGGTTAAAAAAATTGCAGTGAAGGATCTTGTTTATTTATTTCTCTCACCACCATTCACACACATCCACTTAGCTAGTTGGACATCATAGGGGACCCACAAAACCCCCGTCATTACAGACGCTTGCTAAATCTCCCTCCTATTCTAGGGGGAGTTCCTAGTCTTGCCAACTCATCGAATCCACCTTCTCACACCCCTGTGAGTGCCACTGTCTTGGGATCAAATTTTCCTGGTTTCACCTTACTTGGGTCCACTTCCCAAGGTAAACCATCCACTCGCTCTCCTTTACACGGAAGCGGGGGGCCAACTTCTTCTCAATGGGGAAGTACAAACCCACCTAGTCCCCTCCAAGGGTTAGGTACCCAAAACCCTCACACTATGGCCGAAATTAATCCTCCACCACCACCTCATATGCCATATTTGGCTTCCCTCAACATATCGGATCAAACTAAACTCACCAACGATCCTATATTGCACAACCCAACATGGCCTGCAATGCCTACCAAACTCCCTTTAGACATCCCCAAGTTTGAAGGAAAATCAGGAGACGATCCCGCCAACCATATCATGACCTTTCACCTATGGTGTTCTTCAAACAACATCATGGATGATTCTACCCGATTGAGGTTATTTAAATGCACGCTCATTGGCCCATCAACCAAGTGGTATGTAGAAGAAAAATCTGGGTCCCACGCGACCTTTGAATCCTTGGCCAAAGCATTTTTGACCCTCTTTCAACTACCCATTCTTCATGACAATGACCTTGAACTACTCTCAGACTTCAAACAAACCTCCTCCACACACATTGCTGACCACATTCACAAGTGGCGTCGGCGACATAGTCTCTGCAAAGCTGACGCTACCCCCCAACAATGTCTCAATTGGTTCCTCAAATCACTTGTTTCCCTCCTTGCCAAAGATGTGGCCGCCGCCTTCCCACAGACTGAAGAAGAAGCCATTAGCACGACCTAACAGTTCGAACTCATTTATGCCCAGTCAGGATACCTATACATGGTACTCCCAGATGCCCCAAGACCCATGCCATTCGGTCAAGACAAACATGGGATGTCTCACTCAGCAGACAGATTGATTGGTAACACCACCCACCACAACCCACAACCTCAACAACCACCCATGTATGGCATACCCCAATATCCGTTGGCATATGGAGGAATCCCTTATTATCCTCCTCCCCCTTATCAACAACCATACCTTGTTTCCCTGCCTCTACCCATAAGTGGACCCCTGTCGACACCCATAATATGCCCACCTATCCAACCAAGTTCTGGTAATTCCTCTACCTCAGAGCACTAGTGAAAGCGCCACACCTTCCTATGTACCTTATGGATCATTGCCACAACATAATCCATACTTTCCATTTCCTAGCCATCCATAGCCTATGGCTCCACCATAAGGACACCCACATGCTGGGGTTAATTTTGTTCAACCCTCTCCCATTCAACAATATCAAAATTTTGAACAATTGAATAGAGCCAACCTGACCCATCATCCAAATAATGCCAAAAAGAAAGGAAAAAACCGGAACAATAATAATCCAGGGCAAGGAGGAAACCATCCCCAACAAAACCAACCGGCTGGGGGCAACCAGAATCCAGGGAACCAGAACCCTCAAGGGGGAAATAATAACAAATGCCAAGGGAAAAATAACAATAACCTTCGAACCAACTTCCCTTGTTCCCTTTGCGGTGAGTTTGGTCACTATACTCACCATTGCCCCCAAATTACTGACTTTAAATGGATGAAAGACTCTGTGAATGGACCACGTCCCTCAGCATCACCTGCCCCTCCACAGGCCCCACAACAATATGTGTAACAACCACCCCCAGTTGTGCTACAAAACCCATTCCACACCAAGGGGTGATAAATACCCAATAAGACATGCAGCATACCCCAACAATTCCAGGCTATGGCGGCTCATAATTACAGTTTGGTCAATGAATTAGCACAATCTTTAGCTGCCATGTCAATCTTAGAAGTCCTTCAAACTTGTCCCACTCAACGGAAGTCATTAATTTTCGTCCTGGGGGCAGTCGACCCTGTTGATACCCAACTCATCACATTTGATCTTGACAGCGAAGAACATCACCTCCCTGCTCTTATCGCTTTTCAAATCCTCGTGAAAATTTGAAACATTACAGTTCATCGGTGCATCATTGATGAAGGTGCATCCACATGCATCATGTCCAAGTCCGTATGGAAAAAAATTGGTTCCCCCGAACTCATACCATCTGCCATTACCTTAAGAGCTTATGACGGACGACCATCTTCTCTCGAAGGGCTCTTCCAAAATGTCCCTGTAGAAATCGGGGGCAAAACCATTCTCATTGATATTGAGGTTATCGATGCCCCACTCGATTACAATATCTTGTTGGGTCGTAACCACATGTATGCTATGAAGGCAATTGCTTCTTCTGTATTTCGAACCATGATGTTCCCCCATAACGGGAAGATCATTACCATTGATCAGGTTTCACATTATGAGCCTAACACTTCTGCCAACATCGATAATATCCTCCCCTTTATCCACACTAATCCTGATACATACCCACTCATTGAAATGGGCCCTGGAATTTCCAAAGACCCATCCTTTCTTGGGACATACCATGGCGCACCACCCCTCATTCATCCTTCCAATCAAATATGTGTTGTCTCATCCAACGAAACTAAAATTCGAGATACATTCCCTCCCAATGAGGCCTCTCTTATATCTGACGTCCCACTAGTCGTAGAACTTATTCCTCAGAAATTACATGAAAACCATCCACCTTCACCTATTCCTAATTCCACCTTACCTCGAGGCCACATCCTAGTTTGGGAGACACTCCCCCAATATCTTACTCAAATCCCCTTCTTTTACCCTCTTCCGGGCATACAAGCTTTCCAAGTAGCAGCAATGCTTAGCCTTCCCAATATGGTGCTGGAAATCTTGGTATGGTATGTACATCCACCAACCATGGTCCCTCAACCATCCCTCCCTCCTCAAACCAAAGGAATTCCGATGCAGATTCCAATACCTACTCTCACCGCACCACCAACACCCTCACTCACTAGAATCACTGCTACAGTTGGGGTAGACAAAAAAAGAAAGAACTCACTGCTCCCCTACCCCCACGTGTCTAACCTCCTTGTGCACTATGCAAGAAATATGGGTACCCAACCAACAAATGCCCATATCTACCAGAGCTACGCAATATAATTCAACTCAATCAAGCACCATCACCACTCGTCACTTCATCAAGTACTTCTGCTACCTCCCCTAACATAAGTAGCAAAGGACTGCAAACCAAATTTGCTTGTGCCATCTGTTTAGGATATGGCCATTATACACACCATTGTCCAACGCTACCCCAATTCCGATAGACGCTAACAACAATACGCCATATCTTTCAGCAAGAACCCATTCCATCTACATTATCCTCAACCAATTTCACAGACATCCATTATTTCACGACTTCAGTCAATGAACTTATGAGGTGCCCTTGCTCTCTCTGCGAATCGTTAGATCATTTCACGTACCAATGTCCTATGATCATTGAATACAGACAATGCCAAATGGCCCTGATTCAAAATCCTACCCCCCCCTGCAGAATCGGTGATTAACCCTACTCCATCACCATAGGTTCTTCATATTACTTCTCCTGAGCCTGAACCATTCCCTACTCCTCCATGGTTCTTAGATGATTTATACAAGGATTCACCCCAAAATCCCCCCAATTCTCTAGTTCATTTTCCTACGGAAATTTTACACCCGACTATCATTTTTAACCCACAATATATTGATATTTGGTTTATGTCAAGCAAACCATCGCAATCCCCTTGCATCAATCCCCCTACTTCTTTATTAGCAGGAGACAACGACACAGTGACAGTCATTGATGTCACTCCTCTCGATCACCTATATTCACGACAGTTTCACTGCGATGAAGATATCCTCGAGGAGTTAACTACCCCTGATTGCCCATGGGATGTGCTCCACCACAGAGCGCTCCTTCTTTCACAGAAAGCCTTCATGCCTCCTAACCAACACCTTATATACGCAGTTGAAACCAAATATTTTCTCCCATCAGAGCATATAGATTGGTTCAATAACCCTATCCCTGCCCCCGACACTTTCGAGGAAGGAAATATGGCCAATATTTCCCCAACCATCAAAATAGATATTTCCATCAAATCTAGAATTATAGAGGAAATCACCATTGGCACTGCATGCTCTCCCGAAGAAATCACCGCCTACAAATCCCTCTTCCAGGAATACTGGGACATTTTTTCCTGGTTATACACAAATATGCCTGGCCTTGATCCCTCTATTGTGGAACATCGCATAGATACCTGGCCTAATATCACACCTGTCCGCCAAAAACAGTGACCGCTACACGCGACCATCAAAGTCGAGATTGACAAATTATGCGCTGCAGGGTTCATCTACCCCATCGCCTATACATCATGGTTCTCCAAGCCTGTCCCTGTTAACAAAAAACAGGGCACTATTCGTGTCTATACGGACTTTCGCGACCTCAATCATGCTTGTCCAAAAGACAATTTTCCAATGCCCTTCATCGACCAAATTATCAATGATTGCGTGGGTCATGAGGCTTTGTCCTTCATGGATGGTTTCTCTGGCTACAACCAAATCCAAATTCACCTAGCCGATCAGTACAAAACCGAATTCACTACCCCTTGGGGCACCTTTGTGTATCGTGTCATGCCATTTGGCCTCAAGAGTGCTGGTGCCACTTTCCAACGAGCCATGACATACATATTTCATGATCTGGCTCATATCATCCTCACATACTTGGATGACCTTACATCTCGATCCAAGAAATGCACTCAGCATCTCGATGATTTACGAATCATCTTCCCAAGGTGTCGTCAGTACAACATCTACTTGAACCCCCTCAAGTGTGTATTCTGCGTCACTGTTGGGTGCCTCCTTGGGTTCATAGTTTCCCAATGTGGCATTACCGTGGACCCCCTCAAAGTCCAAGCCATCATAGAAATTCCACCCCCTCAAAATTTACGCCAACTACAAAGCCTACAAGGCAAAGATAACTTTTTACGACACTTTGTCCCATATTATGCTACTCGTGCACATGGATTCCTTTGCTTACTTCGTCATGACATCCCATTCCAATGGGATAAACATGCCCAAACTGGTTTTGATGATCTTAAAGCAGCCCTCTCCAACACCCTGTTGATTAGTCCACCTGACTATAACAGTGACTATCTCCTCTACATATCAGCCTTAGTCATTTCAGTAGTAGGAGTGCTCGTCCAAATAGGGGATGACGACTGTGAGCATGTGATTTACTACATTAGTAAAAACTCTCAAGGACACCCTTGAAATACAATCACGAAGAAAATCTATCCCTTGTAGTTGTCCTCGCAGTCCAAAAGCTGTGCCATTACATTCTTCTTCGAACTACCAAAGTCATAGAAGATTCCAACCCCATGCAATACTTGCTTAGTCGTCGGCAAATTAACAGTAAATTTTCTCAATGGATCGTCATCCTTCAGGAGTACGATCTTGAATTTTCAACACCCAAGAGAAAGAAAGCCCTCGTCCTCTCTGAACTCATCACGACTTTTCCTTCAGATACTACCAATTCACCCGTCAATACCAACTTCCCCGATGAACATCTATTTTACATCCCCTTGGATGATCCTTGGTACGACGATCTTCTCATCTACCTCCAAACAAAAAAATTCAGAAACCACCTCTCCAGATACTATCGTCGACGTATTCATCACCAAGCCCCACACTACCTTCTCATCGGTGATGTCTTATATCAGTGAGGAGTTGACACTGTACTCCATCGATGCTTGACTATCGACGAGGTCGATCGAGTCTTGAACGACTGCCACAATGGTGCTTGCGGGGGCCACCTCTCAGGGATGTCCACCGCTCAAAAAATCATTCGCGTCGGTTACTTCTAGCCTACATTGTTTCATGATTGTATCCATGCAGTGAAATGATGTGACAAATGTCAGCTTTACGCCAGCAAAGCACAAGCACCACTTGCTCTTCTACACCCAGTCATCCCTGCTGGCCCCTTCTACAAATGGGGCATAGAATTCATGACTTGAAACCCTCCATCCAACAATGGACACAAATAAATCATCGTTGCAGTCAATTACTTCACCAAGTGGGTTGAAGCCATGCCTACCTTCAACAACACCATCGACACTGCAGCGTTTTTTTTCTTTAATCACGTCAATTCCTGCTTTGGAGTACTGCTACAACTAGTCTCTGATCACAGGAAACATTTCGAGAATGAGATTTTCGTCAAATTCTCATCCAGGTTGGGCTTCTCCCATGAGTTTGCCTCCCCATACTACCCTCAGTCAAATGGGCAGGTCGAAGCAGTCAATAAAGTCCTCAAAACCATGTTGTAGCGCATGGTTAACAAACATAATACCAATTGACATCATATGTTATTTTTCGCGCTATGGGCTTATCACACAGAAGTCAAAACTACCACTGGTTTCACACCTTTTCATCTAGTCCACGAGGTTGAGGCCACTCTTCCCATCGAGTGCGAAATTCTCACCTTACGCACCGCTATTGACCTATTACCTGACACTGCTCCAATGGAGCAGCGTTTGCTAAGATTAGAGTCCCTATATGAGGATTGTCGATCTTCATTACAGAACAATGAGGCAGCCAAAAAATGGTCAAAGGCCACCTTTGATTTCCATGTCAACCTTCACTCATTCAACGAAGGTGACCTCATCCTCACTTATGATGTTGCTCACAATACCCTCGTCCATGGAAAATTCGAGTCACTATGGAATGGAATTTATATCATCCAACATTGCCTTACTAAAGGTGCATACAATCTAGCCTCCCCTGAAGGCCACCCTCTCAAAGAACCCATCAACGAGTTGTACTTAAATAAATTTTACGCCAGACCATAGCCATTCTACACTAGGATTTTTCTTTTTGTACCTTTTTTTAGAGTTTTTAATCTTCTTTCATCCATACCTCACGTCTAATCTATCACTCGTGTTATTGATAGATGACACCCCCATCAACCTACCACATTGTTTACACCGACGAAGCTAGCCGTTGGACACAGAATCTCACTTCAGCTGCTTGGGCCCTATATTCACCCTCACATGAATTGCTCCACTCCAGTGGCATATGTTTAGGCTCAGCCACCAACAATCAAGAAGAATACATCGTCGTCATTGGTCTCCTCACTGAGGCTAGCCATCGCCATATTCGTCACCTTAGCGTTTTATTTGATTCCCATCTGGTTGTCCTCCAACTCAATAATGTGTACCGTGTTCGCGATCCTTGCCTCTTCTGCAAATACCTGCAAGTTAGAATTTTATATCGACATTTTGGTTCCATTACATTCACACATATTCCAAGACAATTTAATCAAATGGAAGATAACATGGATAACCTAGTATTAGATTGGAATTTATCACATCGGGTTACTAGTACGCATACATCAAACATCAATAATCTATCACAACACATAAATTAGACATCATTAACAAAAACACAAAACACATGTAAACATCACCAAGATCCCAAAATGTATATATATATATATATATATATATATATATATATATATCGGTCAAATGTTCCATCCAAATGTTTACAAAAAATATATCATACATATATAACATCCATAGGCCGGTGAACCACCTCGCCCCTATAGATACAAAATTGGTGCCACTACACCAAGTAGGCTTGTAGACCTATATAAATACCACAAAACATATAAATACATATAGAGACACTCATGGTGCCTCTAGAGAACCACCCCTAGCCCTCCCTCAAGAGGTGGTGCCCCACCCACTATCGGTCCCTCCGGACCTGGAGGTAGTCGCTCAGTCATGGTAGCACCTGCTACTGGTTCTCTCCAGACCACGGTCCGCCACACCAGCGTAACCCCCACACACTGCTCTAGGATTCCCTCGTCCTAGATCCGCGACCACATGCCCTTGGGAACTCCTTGTAGCACCGCCTCCAAGCGGCAACGAATATCCTCAAACTCTCCCTCGGCCTTGGCCAGAGGAGCGTGTGATGGCCCTACACCAGGGTCATCAAAACGACGTCTCCTAGCTTCTCTTTCATCTTCAATAGGCCTCACCCTAGCATCCTCCTATCGTCGTCTCTCTACTACCCGCGACTCTCCCCACAGAGGTCTCACCAGCCCTTGATGAGCCAATGCTCTAACCAAATCCACCTCATGCCCGGGAGGCCCCACATCTACACATAAAACAAACAAATGATAGCATCAGCATCCACCCATACATAAAAATATACATGATATACTATCTACAAAATAAAAAAATCACACCATACCTCTATGATCGAACACCTCTCCTGGAGGTAACACCATCTTTGGATCATCCCAGAAGTCCACCCCGAAGTATGGGTACCACAGTATAATCTATGGCATCTGACACCACACCTGTGCAGCCTCGGTCGTGAAATAGTGGCCACCCTCCCCACCACCATGGTGAATCAAAATCGTTGACCACTGCCGCAGTCACGACTCTCGGCACCAGGTGCACCCAACAACACTCTCGGGCACAACATAGGCACCCTCTCCAGAAACCATGCCACCAAGATCGACCCAAAATAAGACTCCCCAGAGTCTACATCTCGACACCTATCTAGCTGCCCTACCATCTTGGCATGCAACATCAAGCCCCAGGAAAAATTCTCTCCTGCCAGCGCCCTCTCCATAATCCTTAGCTGACCACAACTGATCTGTTGAGTCGCAAGGGACCCATATACCCTCACAACCATCTCTGCCACATAGTGATGAACTAGGGCATCCATCGCCCCAATACTCACCACGGAGCCCGACATAAAGTTCTCCCTTGTACTATACCTCCAGCCTAGGACAACCAACTGCCCATCCCCAAGTACTACGGGCTCCGTCGGTAAGAGAATTCCCTGAAATGGGAGCCCCGTCAAGAAATTTACATCCTCCACCATAGTGAAGGCCAACTTCTCACCCCGCACCATAAAACAATGCATATTGAGAACCCACATTCGAATCAGGAACTACAGGAGATACTCCTGGGCCTGTATCAGAAGGCACTCAAAGAACTTCAGCAACCCACGCGTCGCCAAAGTGTCACAGACTCCCAGCTCCTCATTGGTCACGACTTGTCGCAACTGTGACCAATCTCTCTCTCTCCAGTGAATTGACATCATCCAAATGATCACCTGCATCCACATATACAGTACTTGATCAACCTTCTCAAACATAGAAACATCAAAATCTCCAAAAAAGATCAATTTTTACAACTTTCAGCTTTGCCCCCAAGGCGCGATTGTTTTACCCCACAGGTGCACATACATGCATGCTTATTCATCCCTCAGTCGTTCAATCACGCGCAGCTGTTGGCCACACAGAGGCACATTCATACGCCCCTGTCGCATACACAGGTGTGCCTCATAGCGCACCTGTTCACTACACAGCGACACACACATGCATAGCTGTTAGAATTACAGACGTGCATGCATGAGCTGTTGTGCCTTGAATAGGCATGCATGCCATGCACGCCTGTTCTCCCCATTACAGTTTCCCCACGCGTGGATGTCTGAATTACAGGCACACAACTTTCTCTATCACCTGCGCACTGTGGGGCCCACACCTACAAAAACCCCTGTACGACCCTCTGTACAAGCCCTGCCCAAAAACAAAAACCCTAATTCTATGCAGGATGATAAGACAACTAACCTGAAGCTCGTTGGTCCTGAATCGGCTGCCTTGATCTCCCGTAATCTCTAAAACTCCTCTAAACTTGCTCATCCACTCAATAACACTGCAGGTACAAATGAGGTGGCATTGTGGGCCCTACAGCTATATATAATCCATTTTGCCAAACTTCCAGACTCAATTCAGGGAGCTCCAGGTGTCCATTTTTTGACTCATCTTCAGCCACAGGATCAGTGCCTCGTCATCTACACCATGATAGTCCCCTGGCCACTTTTCATCCTTAGCCCCCGGGGGACATTTTTCTCATATTCCGCTCAGGTACACATGCTTACATTATTGAATAACTGCTATATGATCTTTCTCTTTAGATATTGTTCATGTCGGGTATTTGTTTTTCATGTGTGCAGGTACTTGATCATCATATCTCAAGAAGTCTTCATTTAGGTATATTCTCAACACTAGCATGTAGTCATTCCCTCTGAATATCAAGAGGCATCTCCCAATCACACCCTCCGATTTTTACCTCTAGGATCCCTATATCCGACTCTGCAGTACCATCACCTCCACCACATTTCGGTACTGTCACCTGGTAGCACTCTCACCCACATGAGTTGTCCCATTCATCGTCCCCCCCAGGCACTTTGACACTCATGTTGTTCTCCCCAATTAGGGATGGGAGTCTTGATAGTCTTACATTATGTCGTGAATCAACCACATACTCCTTCTCCTTATTTTGCTAGTCTACCCAATGGAATCCTGGGGTACTTACTCATGGTTTTTATTTTGACTACACTCCCACAACATCATTAACCATCCATTTCATCCACCATCTATTTTCCCATCTGCAGATTTCCCTCCATACATTTCCCTAATACAGAAACTACCTATGGGGCCCCAACCCTCCACTTGTTTTCCAAACAACTTGTGCCATCCTCATGCCAAGCCATCTTACACTGGGGCACCCGTTTCTCTATCTACATTATTATCCCACCTTATTTTTTAATTCTTTTTGTAATTGTACAAAGCCGTTGTTTCCATCATTTTACATAGCTTTTTGTCGTCTCCTTTGGTGGCCTCCTTCCTTTTTGGAAAACGTAACCCATGTCACCCTTGGTTGGGGCATTCCTTATCACCTACTCCTGTTGACACAATCCATAAACCTCGAGTATCCCACAGGCCAACTACCTCTGCTCTCTGAGTTTGTTCACTTTGTCCCGCCTTTGGCACAACTTATCCCATGTTTGGTTGTCCCCCTGACACTCGACATAGTTGTACGGTTGCTGCCACTTATACTTCACATATATCCCCAACCAAGGGCAGTCTTGAGTCTCACCGCATCTTGACTTCGTATATGTACCTCATTAGTTCCTGATCTCATCCAGTGGATTTCATGAATCCCTTTGCTTCTTGGAGTCGCGTCTCCCTTTTTGTCGACATCATCACAGTTTCCAGAAGGGATACAATATCTTGACTCTCATTACCTTTACAATGAGGAGTCTCAGACGACACAGGGAGAACCATCATTTCTCTTTGCTGTTGTTGACCCCCATAACATTCGAATTCAACACTTTCTCATGTTTCAGTGGGTCTTACTTCGCGACTATTGCAGTTGTTTTTATATTTTCCGAAGACCTCTCAAATTTGTTGGGCTATCAATGCCCGCGAAATATTTGATACTTCCTACAGGTGTCATGGCCTATTTTTTAGAGTATTGTTCCCCATCTGAATTTTCCTCTGCTCTTATCAACACGCCCCTGAGGGTGCTACAGTCATCTTCACCAACACACCACTTCAGTTACTATCTTACACATTTTTTGAGTTACATGACACGAGCATGGGGCATGCCTGCCTCGTTTGTACACAATTTATTTTTCACACCTTGCGAAAGTTTGGGTACTACAGGTTCCCCTCTCCCTCCAATGGGTCTCTCTTGATACTCTCATTATTGCTCTTTCTTACAATGGTACTCTCAGTAGAAGAAACATTGATGAATTTTGGCTATATGTATGCTCCTAACCTCATCCATCAGGGGGCATCTGTTATCACTAAAATTTCATCCGCAAATGGTTACAGGAATCCAACATCTTCAAACAGCTATTAGTTCACCCATGGACCAAAAATGACCAAAAAAGCATTTCCAAAACTATACAACCAGTTATAAAATCAGCATGCGCAAAGGATATATAGGAAGTGCGTGCATGTGTGCCAGTCGAAAATGACGGAAAAGCACACATGCACCCAATGCGTGACTGTGGATGCAAAAAGCCGCCCACAACTCAGAAAGGCGCATTTATGATATTGGTCGGCCTCTCGCCCACTTCTGGTTCAGCTTCCAAGTCGATTTGACATCCAAATCTTGGCTAAATTTGGCTAAGTGGCTGGACAAAGACCTGAAGGTGCCCTAAATAGACCCTTGTTCACACTAAAAGCTAGTTGAATAATACCTCAAAGTTATGCTATAAAAAGAGGCCATGGGTGCACTACATCTTCAAAGAATTCATTTGTATTGTTATGCTACTGATATTCTCTTGGATGATCCTCTTTCCTCATCAAGAGTATGCTAGCACCATTGCACTTAGCCATTCATATCACCTCTAGAATGAATGTGCTTTGGATTCTCTTCACCATTTCATCCTAGTTCCTCATTTATAAGAAGAGCTCAATATTTGGGGGTCCAAGAACCCTCCCTTGGAGGAAGAGGGGACCCAAAGTCTCCTTTTCTTCTTGGTGTTTTCTTTCCACTAATACAATCCTTTCCATTGGTGGCATGCGTCTTGTTTGTTCCTTGTTCTTATGTTCTTATGCACCATAGTTTAATTGTTTTTATCATTCTTAGTTTAATTCTTTGCTTATATGTTATGCTTTATCTTTCTAACCTTTTTCTTTACTGCTGTCTTTCCTAGCTGACCCAACTAGGCTTGTAAGCACCTCTATTTTTCTCATTTAGGTGAAAAAATAGGCACAACAAGGAGCCAACTCCCGATCAGAGCGATCAACAATATAAGTCTCAAGATTGTTGTCCTAGTGTTGACACAGATCATAGGGTCGACCTCTTTGCATCAGGAATCAAGGCCACTTATGTTCTACTCAGTGGAGTGCTTGCGACCCACACTTTACGACTGGTGCACCTTACTACTAGCCAACATGAAAATCTAGCTAACATACTACAAACTAGGTAGAAAGAGGAACTTCGGGTTTGTGTCTATCCTATGTAGTTTTTTCTTCGAGCGGGTTCCAGGCTTGGGCCCTAGAATCGAGATTGTTCTGCATGGACCTCATGATCCAACCATGGCACGATGGACCGAGGTGATGAGATGAAAGGGGGGTGGTAGGGTACCAACACCCTACAACGACGAGTTTTTCTGCTGGTGGAGTCGATAGGTGATGGCTCTGGAGGACTACCCTTATGTAGGGATTGACTTCAGAAGAGATCCTTTGTCGAATTTCTTGGAAAACACCCTCAAGAGAAATTCAAAAAGGCAAAGACTCAGAAGGCTTCCTTTCCTTTAGATCTGATCCATAGTGATCTCTTAGGCCCTTTTATGCATCCATCAATCAATAAATCAAGGTATGTTCTCATTTTTGTTGATGATTTCTCAAGCTTCACATGGATTTTCTTTCTCGGGAAAAAATCAGAGGTCTTTCAACACCTCAAAGATTTCAAAGCCCTTGTTGAGACACATTCAGGAAAGAAAATCAAATTCCTATGAACATATAATAGAGGAGAGTATGTCAACCATGAGATACAAAATCTTTGTCATGAGGTAGGGATTCATTTGCAACACATGGTTCCCTATACTCCGTAATAAAACATAGTTGTTGAGCGGAAAAATAGATCTCTAAAAGAGATGGCATCTTCCATGCTACATGAAAAGTCACTTGCATAAATATTATGGGCTGAAGCACTTAATTATGAAACCTACATCCAAAATAGATCTCCCCATAGATCTGTCAAGGATAAGACCCATTACGAGGCTTGGAGAAGCCTCAAACCGGAAGTGACCCACTTCTGTATTTTCGATTCACGTGCACGGGCCAGGATTCCCTCTGAGAAGAGAAAGACACTTGATCCACAGAGAAAAAAGTGTATCTTTGTTGGATATCCCAATGGTGTGAAGGGATACAAAATCATTGATCTTTCTTCAGACCAACTCATCATTGAGCATAGTGTCCAATTCGAGGAATGTGTCTTGCATGTACCTCAGCAACTGCATGTAAACACTTTTGTTCTTCCACCTGTCAGAGATGATGAGATTGCACATACCAACTCTTCTTCATACGAGAGTTCTTATTCATAGGATTAAGATGATCCAAATAATGAGTTAGTACAGTCAGATGCAGAGTCAATGCATCCAGATGCAGATGTAGAGCCAGAGAAAAGGCCTAAGTGGGCCAAGGTTACTCTTCGGGATGTAGGGGATCTTATTGGGGATCCAGCTGATACTAGGAGGAATCAATATGATTTCAAGGAGCCTCCTCTTGCACTCACTCCCACTGAACCAATGCCACCCAGACATCTTTTCTTGGTTCAGTCTTCAGATCCAAAGTCTTATGGTGAGGTTGTTGGAAATCTCTTTTGGGAATCCACCATGCGAGAGGATTACAACTCCCTCCTCGAGAACCATACTTGGGATCTGGTTCCCCTTCCTTTTGGAAGGAAACTTTTCAGCTACATATGGATCTACAAGACCAAGAGTGCAATAGATGGACAGGTTAGCAGATACAAAGTCATGCTAGTTTACAAAGGATTTCAATAGGTGGATGGAATTGACTATGGTGAAACCTTCTCTCCAATAGTGAAGATGGATTCCATATGTTTGGAACTTTCCATTGTGAAAAAAAAGGGATGGGAAGTCCATCAGATGGATGTGAAGAATGCATTTCTTCATTATGATCTCTCTGAGGAGATCTATATGGAGTAGCCATAGGGATTTATGTAGGATTCATCTTTGGTCTATCGACTAAAGAAGTATCTTTATGGCCTCAAGTAGGCTCTGAGGGAATGGTATGCCAAAATGGATTCCTACCTACTGTCACAGAACTTTGTGTGTTGTAAGTTATACCTGAACATTTACATGCTCGGGATGAATGATTCACTTCTACTCCTAGTTCTATATGTTGATGATTTGTTGATTATCGGTTGCTCGGATTAAATGATTGTTGCAGTCAAGAGGATTCTATATGACATGTTCTTGATGATGGACATGGGTCCACTACATTTCTTCCTTGGACTCAAGATCAGTGAAGATGCATCAAGAATCAAACTGTCTCAGACCAAGTATGCATGAGATCTCTTTGAGAGATTTCACATGACAAACTGCTAGTCTGCCCTGACTCCTTTCCTATAAGGAGTCAGACTTGAGGATGGATGGGACACTCCACTGGTTGACAACACACTATATAGAAAAATAGTGGGGAGCTTGTTGTATCTCACACAGTACTTTAGACCAGACCTCTCCTATGTAGTTGGAGTAGTCTCGAGGTTCATGCTGGAGCCACATGATCTACATTGGAAGGTTGTAAAGCATATCCTTCGATACATACAGGGAACCATCAACTTTGGGATTCACTATTCAACAAAATCTACATTGGACCTCATCGGTTTCACTGATTCTGTCCGGGTTGGCGATAAAATTGTTCGTAAGTCCACATCTGGTTACTCACTCAGTCTTGGTTCTGGGCCTATTTGTTGGTTGAGCAAGAAGCAGGCTTCTATTTCTCTATCTTCAACCGAGGCAGAGTAAAAAGGGGTAGTTAACATAACCATTCAGGCTATGTGGATACAAAATTTTCTCACTAAGTTGGGAATTCAGTTTCATCGGCCGATCCTCATCTGGTGTGACAACCAGAGCACTCTGAAGTTCTGCGGAGATCCAATTCATAGGTAGCGAACAAAACACATCAAGATCCACATGAACTACATATGAGACCTTTCACACGAGGGGATGATTAACCTGTAGTTGTGTCCTTCAACATAACAGACTGCAGACATCTTCACCAATACCTTCATTGAGAAAAAGTTCCATTCTCTGTGCAGTCGTCTTGGAGTGAATGAAACAGTTGCCTAGCAACTGCCAGTTCTTCTTTTTACATACATTATAATTTAAGGGGGGGTTTCCCATGACGTTTTCCCTCTTTCCTCTTTTATTTCAGTGTATCTTTTGTATTTGGGTACCTAACATGGTCTCGTTGCTGGGACCCATTCTTTATTTTCACCATAGTGATGTTCAGAGGGGGTGTTGGAGATACTTCACACACACCTATGATTTATTTTTCCTAAGGTTTTCCCTATGTTTATTAGTCATTATTTAGTCTCCTATATTTTCGGGAGAATATTCCTTTAGGAGAATATTCTCTTGAGTTCACACTTCAGTTTTATCAGTTGAGTGGAGTCTAGATTCCACATTGGGATTATCACTATGTAGCATTGGGATCATCACCAACTAATGTACATTGCCCTTGGGATCATCACTAGACTAGTGCATTAATCATGATTCCCTGATCTCCTCCTCACTTCACTCTGTTTTAGTCAGTTAATTGAATATTGAGAGACTAGTTAACTCAGACTAGGTGGCAGTTCACTCTCGTAACTACCTGAGAGACTAGTTAACTCAGACTAGGTGAAAGTTCACTCCCGTAAATATCTGAGAGACTAGTTAACTCAGACCAGGTGGAAGTTCACTCCCGTAAATACCTGAAAGAATAGACTGTTGGAAATACTGAGAGGGGGGGTGAATCAATA
>ML794581.1:21308-129634 GCA_009831015.1 Picea engelmannii
AAATTCTTTTGGTTGGTATACTATTGAATATTCATCATCATCATCACTATTTTGTGTAACAAAAACTTCTTCATCTTCTTCTTTATAATTTTCTTTTTCTATTTTTCTTCCATTGGCTAGTGGACTATTGATTTGCAGGACATCATCAAGAACTACAATTGTGTCATATTATTCTTTAGGAAATCTCCTTTCTTGAGCTTGATTAATTTTATATGAAAAACTATGATTTTTATATTCTTTATTAGAAGTTTTACCCACGATTCCCCTACTATTAACTTCATCAATTTCAGGTGCAATATATTCATCATCTTTCTTGCTTTGTACTTCATATTTTATTTTCCATATATTCTTATTCTGTTTGTTAGGGTTTCCTATCTTCAAGGATTGCATTGGTAATCTACATTCTCTGGTATTATGGCCATAGTTGTTTCATTTTTGGCAATCAATATTGAAGTTTTGCAAAGGAGAAAATGAGTTATAGTTTCTCTTCTCTGTATTGTACTTATTGTTCTTATATCTTTGGACATTTCTACGATTTTATTGTCCATAAGCTTTGCAGTGTACTACCTTATGGCCAAAATTATTGCAAGAGTAACAATATCCAATAAATATATATTGTTTAGGGGGATTCCTTCTGGCAATTGTATTTTTCTTGTCATCTTTTACTCTAGTAGGGAGTGTTGTTTTATGTTTATGTGGAACATTTTTCAATGGTATCATATTTGACTTATTATATTCTCTTATTAAGGAGATTTTTAGAGCATTTGCGTAACTCATAGGCCTTTTGGATGATCCTTGTCATGTAGTGGTTGAGTCTTGGGTGTATCCCAAACAAGTCTTGTTGTTTGGTGACGTCTCAATACTGAGAATTTCATCTAAGATTTTTGAACTATTTTCAAATTTTGATCTCTTCTTTTCTTTTTCAGATTCACCTTTTAGCAACTCAATCTCATCCTCTAACTTCTTAAATAATTGTTCTCTATCATCAATTTTTTTTAAAATGAATTCTTCATTTCTTTTAGCTTCCAGGAGCTGGGACTTCAATTCACTGATGATCTATTTTGATTCTTTGATGGTTCTTGATGCATATATTTCTCTTGATTGATGTGATTCTTCAAATTATTGAAGTTGTGCCCTAAGTAGTTTGTACTTATTTTTATACTTTCTTAGTTCCTCCACAACACTAATCAGTTCTGCTTCTAGATATAATTCACCTTCACTTTTAGATTTTTCTTCATTATATATATTATGAGTGTTCATTCCCATAAATAGAAGCTCTAAATCTTCATCTTCACTCATATCTGAAGAGCTCATGTATTCTTTAGAGTAGAAGTTTTTCTTTTTCTTATAAAATTTCTTCTCGTATTAGTCTTTCTGGTTGTGGGATTCTCCATCATCATTATCCTCCTACTTGGGATAGGGACATTTGTTAGAAAAGTGTCTGATCCTGCCACAGTTGAAACATTTGAAGGGTAACTTTACTTTATATTTTCTGAATCCTTTCTAGAGTTTCTTTATAAAGTTGGCCTCTTCTACATCTGATATGTCTGACTGATCTTCATTAGACATGTGTTCCTATTTCTTCTTTTCTTTAGATTACTTAAAGGTTGTTTCTTCTTTTGATGGTTTTTCTTTCCATTTTCTCATCTCATATGTTGTAAAAATTACACGAAGTTGATCTACTGTGAGTTTGTCAAGTTCTAGCCTATCTTCAATTGTAGAAATATTGGCATCATATCTCATAGGTAATGACCTTAATATATTTTGTACAATAGTCTTATTGGTAAGTTCTTCTATTGCTTATGTTATTGAATTAACTACCTCATATACCCTATAAAAGTATTCAACAATTTTCTCTTCTTCTTTCATTTTCAAATTTTCAAACTGAGTTCTATAGGTTTGTATTTTTTCTTCTTTGACTTTGCTATCTCCTTCATATACAACTTCCAATTTGTCCCAGATTTCCTTAGCTAACTTACAATGCATAACCTTCACACATATAGAATTTTTCAATCCTCCTAGAATGACATTAACTTCTCTTGAGTTGTCATTGCATATTTTCTTTCCTGTAGTATTTGTGGGTGGATTGGCTGGTGCAGTGTAAACATCTACAATAGATTGCCAGACATCAAAACCAAGATCCAATAGGAACATTTTCATTCTTATTTTCGAGAGATCATAGCCACCTCCATTGAACAATGGTGGTTTGTTGGAAGACATTCCCTCTTGCTGATCCATTTCTTTCAGGATATACCTTCTAGTTATTAGACTGCGCTGAAGGAATTTTCTATGATACCAATTGTTGGAAATACTGAGAGGGGGGGGGGTGAATCAATATTACCCTTTTTCAACAATTAGCAATTACTTTGATATTTTATTAATTACCACAATATATAAAAAAATGGAATTGTATTTAAAATCAATTATATATATATAATTAACAAGAATTAAAAGGTTTTATAAAGAATAGTGAAGGACACCAACCCTAAGAAGCACCAACTCCCTTGTTTTTAGGGCACCAACCCTACGAATCACCAACTACCTTGTCTTTATGGCACCAACCCTAGGATGCAACAACTCCCTTGTATTTATGGCACCAACCATAAGAAGCACCAACTCCCTTGTCTTTATGACACCAACCCTAGGAAGCCCCAACTCCGTTATCTAGTAAAGGATATGAATCCTTCCTTGCTCCTCCCTTCCACCCTCATTGCATAAGTATCATCAGTTCCTCTTCTTGGACTCTTCTTTTTCTTTGATCTTCTGATCTATACTTCAGAGACACTTCTTCTTCACCGTTCTTTCTTGCTTATGTAGTCTTCCAACTGGTGTGAGCATTGAATCATTTTGTCCCTTTGTTTGGACCATTGTACCTCTTCATTTAAGTTAACAGTAATAACATTTGTCATTTAATTTACAATTAATATCTCCCTCCATTATTATTTCACACATTAACGTGAATTATTTTCAACTTAGTAAGATGGAATTACATAAATAGATCATAGGTATGGATCAATTTATTTTAACTCAATCCCATGCCTTCTTATTTTATCCTTAAGCTTATGCTGCATATCCCATTCTCCAATATATAAAATTTAAGCTTTTTGATTAGCTTTCTAATGCATTGGATGTATTTGATCACTTAATATCAATCAGGCAGAATCCAAATCCTCTTTGGTTCAAATTTTCTTCCTGATCAAGGAAAACTTCTTCCTTTGTATGTTGAATTCGCACAAATTCACTTTTAGGACCTCTATTACATATGACCATATGCGGTGACTGAACGCTAAGCCAAATGAGTTCTTAATCACTTATCCATATTGAAGTTTGTTATTTATTTGCACGTTGAGATGGATGATTCTCGTTCTCTTTGGGATTTTGGTGTTTCGAGACTCCACCCTTTGCAGTCTTTTAATTCTTTCGGAGAAAATTTCACCTCAGTGCTTATCAACACTTCCTTTCTTAATAACCTTCACATGTCCAAGAGCTAGGACTGTGGGCTTAGGCACAAAGGAGCTCCCAATCTTCAGGTATTCGAATATTCATGACTCCAGGACTTCGAGCTACTTGAACTATGAAGTAGTTCAATCCCTCTGAAGGTTTACCTATCGAATAAGTCATAACATGATGATGACCTCTTATTGTCGATTAACATCTCATGATTACTCTGTCCTTCCACTGTGCTTGATCTAATGGTCATGAGAGAACCTGGAGGATCTTAGATCAACAACCAACATTAGTTCACGACTTCGCCCTTCGGTGCTTCGGGTAGTTGTTGGTAGGAGAAACCGGATATCCCCGAAGTACATACTCCCAAAGTGATGTTGCTTTCTGACGTCACTTTTGATGTGGCACTGGCTGAGTGTTTCTCACTTGTCACCTATATTCATGACTTACGTATACCTAAAGTTCCAACTAGACCTTGACACTTGTCACCATCTAATTGTGCCACATGTCCTTGCTGATGTGGATCACCTGAAGTGTCATATGTCTTTCCCCTTTGGATCATTACTCTATATTGAACGATCTAGTTTTCACCTGAATTCTTGATCCAACGACCCTCATTTACTTCGGGACTTCGAGGCTCCGGCCTTCGGGTGAACTTACATGTTTTAGACCCCTTTTTCTCCAAAGTAGTCAGCGTCGAAGTTGACCACCATTGGACCTGCCTATCCTCATCCAATGGTCACCATGCATTGCCCAGATCTGATGACCCTCATTCACTTTGTGAATTTAGGGCTTCGACCTTTGGGTGAACTTGCATGTTTTAAAACCCTTTTTGTCGAAGTGGTCAATGACAAAGTTGACCACCATTGGACCTACTTATCCTCATTCAATGGTCCCCATGCATTGCCTAGATCTGATGACCCTCATTCACTTCGAGACTTTGGGGCTTCGGTATTCGTGTGAACTTACATGTTCTATACTTATTTTCGCCGGAGTGGTCAGTGTCGTAGTTGACCATCTCCTTTCCTTTACTATGATCTGACGGTTCTCATATTTTCACTCCAGATCAATGGTTGACAACAGTTATTTTAATCGGAGACTCTAGGATATTTGTGTGGCTTACATTGTCCTTCCACTAAACTCGATCGCATGGCCAAGAATTCATCCAAAGTCCCTCCTTGATCTAATGGCTGGTGGGATTTCATGACTTCACAAGTTCATGTTTTTGCATTATCTCCAATGTTCGCCGAAGTGGCGAAGTTTCGATGTCCTAAAAATTATGCTATCCTTCCACTTGGCTTTGTTTGACAATCATGATAGATATTGAACTGAACTAATGATTGAGAGCTCACTTGAATTTCCTCCATGAAATCTGACGGCTCTACATTCCAGATCGAATCTTGATCCAACAGCTGGGAAACCATCCGATGCTTCTACTTCAGATCTATTGGTTGAGATCTTATTCTTCCAAACCTTTGACTTCCCATCGATCTGACGGTCCTGAATTGTCCCAAAAACTACATCAGCAAACATGATTCCTCCTTGATTCAATGATTGTGATTACTCCCAAAATTCAAAAGGGAACAATCACAATTACTCCACAATCCTTTGCATAGATTTCCTTAATTGTAAAACTCTATTTCGGCTTCACTCAATCGCGCCTTCTCTCCTGATATTATTTTGCATTGATGCACCTTAGATATGATATGGTAATATGAGGGATTCCTCTATTCCTTGAGCTATGTCTTCTGCGTAACCTACTATGCTATCTCTCCTGAGATTTAGTATCTCACAAACATATTTGATCTTCTTTATAATTAAAATACCATAATACCATGTTTGTCATTGATCATTTTGTCCCTCTTTGACATCAATTCCAACACCATAACATCATGTCCAACATAGACTAGGTGGTAGTTTACTCCCATAACTACTGGTGTGTGTCCAGATCACTCTAGATCACCGCTATGGTGCATTGGCTTCTCCTCCAATGCGCATTAGTTGAGTTATACATAGTATATCATGTGTAAATTATCATTCATTCATTTGGTTAATGATAATTCTTCCATTCTTTCTCTCCTGCTCCTCTTTTCTCATATTTTCTCTCCAACTCTGTATGTCAATTCCAACCTAGATCTATTCTATGCAGGGTCAACACATTTACACAAGAGAGGCCAATTTCTTCCATAATAATATTGGGCATTACACTAGGTCTAGACCTGCCATCTATTAGGCAGGAATGATATATCCTATCAAAAATCTTTACAAAAATATAAAAAGGTGGATTTTTTACAATTTTTTTAAAATTATTTACACCTAGTCTATTTACATTTGAATCATCTTCATCAAGGTTTTCAGATAATCTAGCTACTGAAGAAGTTTTACCTACCATATAATTTTTAAGATGTTGTTTCTCGGGGACAACGACCATTTCCAAAAGAGTTGCATATGCTTTTATGTTAGCTAGTTTTTTCAATATGTTATACTTTGATGAAGGTAAAGAGGTTGAAGCCCCCTGACTTTGTGCTACTCTGTCAACCTAAGGATTTGTACTTGGAGTAGAATATCTAGGGGAAAAGGTAGTTTTGGGATTTCCACCCTTTCCCTTGTCATTATAATATTTACTCCGAGTGTTTACTAACATTACATCTTCTTCATGAATTGAATCTAAGGCAATGACAATTGCTTCATTTCTTTTGCAAAAGATCCTTTCCTGTGTATTTTTCTTAAGTTCACAAGTGCTCTCTTCATGATTTTCATCACAAAATTTACACCAAGCTCTAGAGAGAATAACATTTTGTCGATTATATGGTAAGGAATTAATAGAATGATTTCTCAAAAAAACTTGAGAAGATGATTCAACATGGAATAAATTAGTAGTGATCTCTTTCCTTTCAAAAGAAATCATTCGATTGCTCATATATTGAACCAACTGCATAACAATCGACATTTCAGTTTGCTTAACAAAATATTATTTAGGAAGAAATGTTCTTTCCATTTTTTATTCATATTCCAAATAAGTTTGGAGTGCATACCCTAAGCTTGTTACATTTTTCTCTTCTAACCTATGATGATAAGAAGAGGGTAAGGAATTATAGTACTGAATGAAAGTATCTTGGTTATGAGGATGGATCATTTTTTGGATTTGATTGTACAATTTGGTGAATCTAATATTGAAATATTTAATGGTTTCACCATTTGTAAAAACAATGTTATTATAATCCATTAACAAATATGTTGGATCCTTGGGCTGCCCATTTGTTGATTTAAACCAGTAAAGTAGTTCATCCCAAGTCGAAAAGACTTAAGGAGCTAATTTAAAAAATCAACAACTTTCCTTTCTAAATAATTAACAAATAATCACATACATGTATCATTATCATTTGCTCTTATATTGTGGCATGCATTATAAAATGCACTAAGATGCTCTTTTGTATAAATGATGTCATTTCTTGAAAATTTTGGCAAATGATCTTTGAATTTGGGAAGGGGATTAATAGTTGGAGCAAGATCTAGAAGTGAACATGCATGCCATGGTGTAGTTGTGACATCTTCCTCAAACTAGAATAAACCAAATTTCTTGATTACTTTGGCAGGATTGGTGGTAGATTGGACTGGAATTTGATGACTGAAAATACTCTTGATTATGGATGAAGAGGATGATTGTGAAGAAGAAGATTGACCAGTACTAGAAGAAGAACCAAAATATGTCATTTTGAAAGTGATAGGGATAAATGATACCAAAGAGTTGGAATAATCAGACAAGGATCTATGATGTTTGCCTTGTAAGGTTTCAATGACAACCTTTATTCTTCCTATCTCTGAGACATGATTAATTTTTGGAGACAAACCTCTCGTTCTTAGAGAAGAACAAAAACCATAGGACATAAGAAAAATTCCTAACGAGGAGGATGATTTATGGCCAACCTTTTTTGGGATTCCCATTGTTCTCTAATTCTAATATCTTGAGAAATAACTTCCCAGGATTGATGAAGTTCAGTTCGTGTATGGGCTATTTCCAAAATTGTATTGAATAAAGTTAAGGAAATGCTAGTTTGATTATCTAAACCCTATTCAATGTTAGGTTGATGAATGACATGTATGGTCATGAAAACAATTAATAAATAAGAAAAATAAATAGAGTTAAATACAATAAATACATAAAAGAGATACAAATACTAGATAAATATTGAATATTTCCCTAGTAAGGTCATCAAATAAATGTTGATGAAAAGGAATGCCCTTATCCTAATACCAACATTTTTGAATTTTGTTTGGCTAGAGAAAAATAGTTGGTATTATCATCTTGTGTTTATAGCCCCTTTTACAAAAAAATCAATTAATTCTCAAGAAATATGTCCTTGGAATTAATGATATCTTTTATAATTCTATATGTCAAAAAAAGAAAATATTTATAACATAAAATATTTTATAAGTTTTTTGAACCGCTTTAGAAATAAAAATATGATATATGATTACACAGAAACTAAAATGAGACTTCAAAACCATACAACAATTTTATTTATTGAAATCTGAAATACAACCATCAACATTCTTCATATCCAAAAGGTAAGGACTAGAATGAGACCGAGTAGTCAAAGATGGTATATTACATCATACAGAGACTATTGATATAATTGAGTTAAACCAAGACTAAAACAAAGATAAAATGACAGGCTGCAAACCCACTTCTTTGACTCTGCAAAAAATCCTTAATCAATACTGAAAACTAATCCATAAATCTAATAAGAACCCACTGACTATCAAAGACAGGTGATCAACCTTGCGAAGTATATCAACAAATCAATACTTCTTGGTTCTCCTTATTGTCATGTTCAGTAGGATCCTACTATCAACAAGAATTTATTAGCACTTATGTATTTCAAAGATGAATGAAATAGTAAACTAATCTCACTTAAGAAGAAAGAGATGACCTTATCAATGTTTTTCTCTCTATCACTCTTATTTTTCTTGTCCCTTGAGTTATTTTTTATTCTCTCAAAAGTAGTTTGAGAAGTTCAACTACTTTTAGTTAATTCATTAACTAATTTTAGTTAATGGGGATAGCTCATAATCGAATAATAATAATATTTAATGATAAGAGTAAAATAAATAGTAACTAATAGGTGTGGACCCCCTAATGACCTTTTGAACTCTTAACATATTCCCCCTTGTTTCTCTTTTAAAATAAACATAAATTAAAGTCATCCAACATCCATTTAATTATAATCATAGCACATATCCCAATCAACTCATACTTATAAGCATCCTTTTAAATCTCGAATAATAAACATATTTATCAAAAAAAATATATGATATTTTTGTTTAAGTCTGAGTTATCGTAAATATGTTAAAATAAATATACCATTAGCTACCTAAAACATAATACTGCTATGGAAATATCCAAAAATGATGAATAATCAACTTGTCCAAAGACCATTTTTAATCACATGTAAACATTATATTATACACAATTCCATTCAACAATGCATAACATCAAACACAATACACAAGATATTTTTACGTGGAAACCCAAGAGGGAGAAAGCTACAGAACAAATTATATATATACATATACAATACACAAGATATTTTTACATGGAAATCCAAGAGGGAGAAAGCTACAGAACGAANAGAGAGAGAGAGAGAGAGAGAGAGAGAGAGAGAGAGAGAGAGAGAGAGAGAGAGAGAGAGAGCATAAACTTCCAAGATTTACCAACATCAACTGGAAGGAGGCACCAACCCCCTAATTTAGAGGCATCAACATGAAGGAAGCTCCAACTCCCTGATTTACCAACACCGACTGGAAGGAGGCACCAACCCCATAGTTTTATGAGCACCAACTCAAAGGAAGATGAAAATTTCTTGCAAGCATCAACCTGTTATATGAAGCTACCAATATTATCATGCACCATCCAACCACCCTTGTTTCTCAGGCACCAACCTGAAGGAGACCTCGATCTCTTGCCTTGCACCACCCTTCCACCCTTGTTTTAAAAGTATTCTCACAATATGGTATGGTCCAATATCAACTCTATGTCCTCAACTATTTTGCTCCAAATCCCTCACATAAATATGCATGAAATGTTGGCATCAATCTTCTCACAAGTCACTGTCACTGAAGACAAGTTATGTCACTGTCTCTGTCACTATCATTGATACATCATCATCATAAAACTGGGTCCACTTAGAAACTGGATCCATATAGACTGCCATTTTCATGGTCATTGTTTATGTCGCTATTACTGATACATCAAAACTAGTTCCACATAAAGATCCTAGTTTCACTTGGGTCCACATATAAACCCCAACATCACTTCTTAAATTTATTTCGAACACTTGTTTGGGACTAGTTTCTAGATTAGTCACAAACCACAACTTCCAACAAGTAAAACTCCATACTTGTAATGAATCAAGGTTTGAAACTTGTACCCAATATTATTTGATATCTTCTCTAAAATTCATCCATGTTTTTCTCCTTGATTCGTCACTAAAAAGAGATATAACAAAAATGGCAGACCTTCATGAATTTGGGCCTATTCTAGAGAACAAACATGTACACAATTTCACATGCTCAATATTTGATATCGAATTCTAAAACTCACAAAAAAAATACTACAAACTATATTGTTTCCAATGCAATTGGTTGTTGATTAATTGGGTTGGTTTTCAATGATGTCAACCCTTGAAGCAAGTCCGGTATAAAATTCTGGTATCCCCAACAATATGGATAATGGAATTCAATTTGATTGATGTATAATGGTATGAAGTTTAATATATTTGCAGGTAAGACTATTCTATATGGATAGTACATGTCATGCAATTTACAATGATATGTAGAATGCCACATAACTCCTCACGGTTAGAGAGTTATGGACTTGTGAAGTTGGAGAACCCTCATGAGTTATATAGAAGGTCAAAGAAGTCAAAATTATTCTAGAAGCTCCTACAAGAAGTTGATTAGTCAAGTGAGTAAAACTAGGAGTTAATCATGGGTTAAGTTGTTGCAATAAGAAAATAAATAAAAATAAATTAGTTGCAACTAGAAGTGGAAAATTTACCATTTTTGGCAAAGTGGGTTAGAAGTGGACAAGTGGTTAGAAGTGGGTTAGCCCTAAAAGAAGGAAATTGGATTAAGTTGGTTAGAAGGTAACCCCTTGAGGAAGCTACATGAAAGTATAAATAAGAGAGAAAGGCTCTCATATTAGCACCTATTTAGCACATTGAATATATTTTATTGTGTAAGGTTTATTGCAGGTATTCATTGATGCATCTAAAGTTCCACAAGTTTGAGGTAGTATGAAGGGTTGACGGTGAAAGTTTCAGAATTACAAAAAATACTGAAAAAACCCTAGTTTTTGAGGTGTATGCGGCCTGCAGTGGAGCAGGGCGCATATGTACACGAGATAATAGTATAATTGGGCATGTACATGAAAGAAAAATCCTACAAACTTGAGAAGATGAAGATGTCGGGTTTCTAGAGTCTGAAAACAATCTCCCAGGAAGGTCTACAATGATCAGGTACATCAGATCTATCTACTGGTTCAAAAGGTATGTCCTATTTCTATGAGTAGTTGGATTTTGTTGTCTATGTGAGAAATGGTTATGGGGGTTTGAGGATTTTCCCTAGAGATATTAGTGAGTGCATGGGACTTTCTGTATAAGTCAGATCTACAGAAATACAGTGCTGGTATAATCGATATTTATCATTGATAGATCTTGTTAGTGTTGAGACACATCTTGGATTTCTTGGCATATGGTTAAGGGTCTTTGTGGTACATGGTTGGGAGCTTGTATTTGTGAAATGATTGATGTATTGAGAGGCTACATATCAGAAAGGGTTTGATGTATAGTTCATGTGAGGTTTATTATACTTGTTCATGATTACACACACTTGTATGGAACATGACTAGAGATAGATGCTTTGGGTAAAGGATATGTATGTGGATGTATGCATAGGGCACAATTATAGTCTGGACATAGTGATAGGTTGTAGGTTGATGTGATAGAAGCTGCAGAGGGTAAGAAATTTTCAGAAGAGAGAAAACCCTAGTTTTTAGAAGGCATACATAGGATGTAGAACATCTAGGTCGCATACATACATGGGATGCAGTATAGATAGGGCATGCACATATGCATTATAAAGAAAAAAAAGGACACATATCTATTGTTTTTGGTTGGTACATGCTCATTTCAGGTACAATTTGATTACAGGGCAGTGGTACAGGTTGGATACAGGTCAGTGGTATAGGTTGGTACATGTTTACAATGGTATATCTCACAGTGACAGTGTGGCAGTAGTTTCTTCTTTTGAGACTTATGTTTCAGGGCGGAAGGACGGGGCAAGGATAGGTGGTTGTAGCCAAAGAACATAAGGGGTTGTAGCCTCCTTTTGGTTGTATCCAAAGAATTGGGGAGTTGTAGCTTCCCTCAGGTTGTGTAATATCCATTCCCAAATAGGATCTCCAGAGAGGAGGATTAATGGTCTAAACTGCCCCGCTAGACTATAGCCAAGACCAGAAAGGGGTAAACAAGGTTATTAGAGTTCACTCCACTCAAAGGTGTTATATTTGGAAAGTGACATTGAGCTAAAAGTGGTTAAAAGTTCTTTTAAGCCAATTTAAGCTAAAAATAGAACATACTAGCTAAAATTAGAAGTCAACAAATAATTAGGGTTTCATGAAGCTATAAGAGAAGGTTCAGTGACCTAATTCATCATTATGCAGATTTTGAATTTTCATTGAGGAGAGAGGCGCATCTTAGGAGAGATAGTTCAGTGGATTCCAGGAGGTAGACACGAGTTGGATGATTTTGGTGTTGAGAGACACACCCTAGTCACCAGGAAGATCACATAGGTCTTTCATCATTATTCAACAATAGTTACACAGGTTCCAACAGTAAGGGCACACTTATTCAGGGTGAGGGCACAACTTATGAGGAGGTTCAGTGGATCGACTTGTCACATCTAGGGAGAGTTCAAATATTCTCCTATGATCTAGTTGAGAGGAAGGCATGGCACATATTTTTCCTAGTTCCTCATCAGATGTCGACGAAGGAATTATCTCGAGCACATTTTCCAGACATTGGGAATGTGACACTTTGGGAAAACACATTCAGGGTTCCCGAATGATCATCATATCATATCCAAGGATACCCTTCTGATACATTTCATAGTAGGCCAAGGCGATCATTTTAAGACACATATCAGCCGATTCCGGTGGTGGAATCACTAGGGCACATTTTTCTAGTGGTAGAGGGGCGCATTCCCCTAGGGGGGTCCATCCGGGGTCCAGACACACCAGCAGAGGGGTCGGTCAGTCAAAAAAACAGAGAGGTAGAGAAGGGAACACCATTTGTTATAATTTCCAGGCCATTCTGAGAGGTTTATTCATCAAGGAAAACTTTCCAGATTTGCAACAGTTACCGTGCGAGCTGCCATAGTTCCAGCTCATCCATTGATCCCACAATGCTTATCTATTATCGGGTATTATCATTTATTTTTCTTATTGTATTCTGGCTAAGATAACGTTTTCATTTGATATATCTGAGTGATTCATTTTTATTCATCCGCATTCAACATTTGTACTCCACATAGATATCATAATATAAACTTTACAGTCTTTTGTTGCATTTGTTATTTGTATGATCATTTATATGATGTAAACAATTAATCCTACACACAAACATTATTAGATTTTCCTAGACTATCCAAGTCATGAACATTATAGTGGTATCAGAGCTTTATTCCTTCCAACTTGTGACTAAATATGATGAATGCAGTAGAGGACCCAGGGGGCCGTGAGCACGTAGGTGATGAATATGTCACTTACAACAGACGTAAGGAGGGAATACCTAGATATGATTTTCCCCATTTTCCTCCCATATAATAGGAAGAGGAAGATGAACAGAGGGAGGCAGAGAGAAGAGGATGAGAGTGAGGTGGAGAGGATGTTAGGAGACAAATATGAGAGACTAGAGGGTAGTGGTAAGGCCCCCATGGACTCAAAAGAAACCTGCATGCAGGTACTCGACAATCTGGTAGTCAGTGAGCAGTCCATGAATCATTCCTTGGCGTATATGGCCGATATACTAGCCATAGTGGGCACCCCGAGCACATAAGCCCCACATGCAACATAGGGGAACTTAGGGGCAGGTAGTAGACGCCAGTCTCCTACTCGTACATACACCTCTTCGAGTAGGATTCCTAGGCCACTGTTCCCCAATTTATAGAGGGCACCTCTAGTAGTAGAACAACAAATGATAGCACGCAGGCCACCCACTCAAGTGGAGGACATTGCAGAGTATAGGAGGGGCTATGCAGCGTTGGGTTGTGACTTCCATCAAGACATGACCCTGGTCGATTATTGTGGACTCAGACTCAAGAACTTCCCTAGAGAGCCACATAGAGGAGGAAAACAACAACAACAGGGGAATAATATTGATTTCATCCAAAAAGTTGGTAAACTCACCATACCTTCTTTTGAAGGATCATCCAAATGCACCTCCATAGCTTGGGTACAAAATCTAGACACATACTACAAGCTCAACCAGATGACCAATACATAGGCCATCAATTTAGCTACCCTACACTTGGAGGGTGAGGCACACGAGTGGTGGAATCATGGATTGGTGACATTGGGTCACAGTCACATTACCTCCTACAGGGAGTTCACATAGAGAATCATGGACAGGTTTGACAGGAGGGATCCTGAGATCCACTTCAGGGATCTAGCCCAGTTGAGACAAACTGGCACAACAAAGGAATTCATCATGAAGTTTCAACGGGTAACAATGGCAGTGAAATATATATCAGATCCTAGGATGATCATTTTATTCACATAGGGACTCATTGAGCCTTTTATAGGATGGGTGAAGGAATACAAGCCTCACACCTTGCAGGATGCCATCCTACGCACTCAATATTTGACAAAATCAGTGTCAAAGACCAAACCCTTTTCCAAACCCTTCCTACCACAAAAGGATCGAGATAAGAAGCCATTCTAGAGAGAATGGAATGGAAAGGAGAAGCTAGATGATGAGACGAGGTGAGAGCTTATGAGGAAGAATCTTTGCTTCAACTGTAGAGACCCTTGGGTCCCAGGCCACAGGTGCATGGGTATGGGAGAGATTCATTATATTGAGGTTGCAATAGACAATGTGGATAGTGAGGATGCAGAGCATGACTGTGGATCCACTAGCTCAGAGGAAGAGTCATCACAGGTAGAGGAGTATCCTCCCCATGGACCACCGACACCGGTAGTTCCACAGCCTCTTGAGTAGGCTAACAGATGGAAACTAGCAAAGCGAGGAGTCATAGCAACCCTTTCTGGTGTTCCCAGGTATGATACCCTCCAAATCAGAGGGATTGTTCAGGGGCAATGGGAAATATCCATAATAGATGGTGGGCCCACTCACAACTTCATTGACACTTCATTGCTATCGATACATGCACTTTAGACAAAGGAGTTTGAAGGGTTTGATGTTGCAGTAGCAGATGACCATACATTGGAGTGTCTATATAGAGTTGCGAACTTGGAGATAAAGTTAGGAAACTACACAATGAGAGACACATTTTATGTGGTTGACCTATATGACACAGATGTGGTGTTGGGAGTCCAATGGATGATCACCTTGGGAAAAATCACCACTAATTACCAAACCTTGGAGGTGGGGTTTAGAGACCATGACAGGAAGAAGGTTGTTCAGAGAGGCATGTCAACAGGATCACCCAGGACAGTTTCCACCAAGAGGATTGAGAGGATATTCAAACATGGGGAGGTAGCATATGTCGTAGAGTGCTTGATCACTACATGAAAGTATTCAAAGGGTCAACAACAATATCATACAAAGATCAGGAATTTGTTGGGACGACATCAACAAGTTTTTGAGTCGATTCCACCAGGGAGACCACCTGACAGGGGGTTTGAGCACACCATTGAGTTGGAGGAGGGGGGAAAACTATGATCACACCCCCCTATTGTCATCCTAGGAGGTTCACAGATGAGATAGAGAAAGCAATTAAGGAATTTCTAGTGATGGGACACATCAGACCGAGAAACAACCCATTTGCCTCTTTAGTTGTCTTAGTTATGAAAAAGGATGGCACCATGAGGATGTGCATTGATTACCAGGACTTGAACAAAAAAACCATCAAGAATCGATATCCTATCCCTCGCATTGATGAGTTGATGGATGAACTGCATGGGGCAGTTTTCTTCTCAAAGATTGATCTACGCTCTGGGTATTACCAGATCAACATCCGAGAGTAGGATATAGAGAAGACGACATTTCGATGTCACTTTGGACATTTCAATTTTTTGGTTATGCCATTTGGGATAACCAAAGCACCAACTACATTTTAGTCTTGCATGAACCACATATTCAGGGATTAGTTGAGGAAATCAGTCTTGGTTTTATTCAATGATATCTTGGTCTACAACAAGACATGGTGGGAGAATATGAGGCACCTGGATGAGGTATTGAGCATCATGGAGGTGTAGTCACTATACACAAAAGAGTCCAAGTGTGAGTTCAATATGGCAGAGCTACTTTACTTGGGAAACATCATCAGTGCACAGGGGTACAGGTACACCAGGAGAAGATCAAGGCCATTATGGATTGGCCAATGCCCAGGAATGTGACTGAGTTGAGGAGTTTATTTGGGTTGTGCAGCTATTACAGGCGATTTTTCTAGGGTTTTTCTCATCTTAGAGCACCACTAACGGATCTTACGAAGCATGGGGATTTCATATGGACCGTGGAGTCACATAAATATTTTGATCACATGAAGGAAGTCATGGGCACTTGTCCAGTGTTGGCATTACCAGACTTCACTTTTCCATTTGTACTAGAGTGTGACACATCCAACAAGGGTATCGGGGCAATTTTGATGCAGGGAGGAAACCCCATTATATTTGAGAGCAGGAATCTCGGTCAAACCGAGAGGGTATACTCCATTTATGACAAGGAAATCATGGAAATCATGCATGCCTTGACCAAATTCAGACAATATTTGGTGGGAAGCAAATTCGTGGTCAAAACAAATCACAACAGCTTGAAGTATTTCCTCGAGCAGAAGGACCTCAGTCAGCGCCAACATAAATGGGTGACGAAGGTACATGAATTCTACGTCGACATAGAGTATGTCAAGGGGAAGAAGAACATTTTGGCCGATGCACTATCGAGGAGACCTGCAACATGTTCTTTGATGGAGATTTTAGCAGATTGGAAATCCCACTTGTTAGTGGAATATTCCAAGAATAAGTTCGCTTGTGAGTTTATGGATGGGAAGATATAGGATGAAAATTATAGGGTCATTGATGATGTCATATTATACAAGGACATATTCTACTTAGTTACATATTCGGGGCTCAAGAAGAAGATCCTCACAACAATTCATGATTCACCATTAGCAGTCCATCAAGGGTTTTTCAAAACCTATAGACAGATCAAGGAGAGGTTCTCATGGAATAGCCTCAAACATGACGTTATGAGACACATAATTGATTGTGTGACTCGCAAGTAGAACAAGTCAGAGCATACTCTTCCAGCAGGGCTACTTCAACCACTTCCCATTCGAGAGCAGAAATGGGAAAGTATATCAATGGACTTCATCACAAGCCTACCCAAGGTCTAGGGTAAGGATTGTATCTATGTAGTGGTCGAAAGGTTGACCAAGTTTTCTCACTTATATTCCATACTGACAGAGTACAACGTAGTTCAGGTAGCCGAGCTATTTTTTAGGGAGGTATTTAGACTTCATGGGTTGCCAAGGAACATCATCAGTGATAGGGACAGTCGGTTCATTGGGACATTCTAGAGGGAGTTGTTTATATTGGTGGGGACATAGTTGACACCTAACACCAACTATCACCCTCAGATAGATGGGAAGACTAAGATCGTCAACAAGTGGGTTGAAGGGTATTTGAGGAACTATGTAGGTGGACATCAAAGAACATGGATCAAGTGGCTACATTTAGGAGAGCATTGCTACAACACCACTTTCCACATGTCCATTGGTATGAAACCCTTCCGAGCATTGTACAGAAATGATGATCCCACTTTGGTAGAGTTGGTTTTCAGGGAGAGAAAATATCCCAAGGACAAGGATTGGATCACAGAGAGTCAGGATATTGTCAACTTGCTGAAAGAGAACCTACAGACATCACAGAACCGACAGAAGATGAGTGCGGATAGGCACAAGATAGAGCACAACTTTGAGGTTGGGGATCAAGTTTTCTTGAGAATCCAACCTTACAGACAACCATCTCTAAAGAAGAGTGGGGCTAAGAAGCTCAAGCCCAGATTTTATGGCCCCTACAGGATCATGCACTGAGTAGGCGATGTTGCTTATGAGCTAGAGCTTCCAAAGGGGAGCAATATTCATAACGTGTTCCACGTATCTTGCCTAAAAAATGCAGTGGGACAATTCATTAGCATATCAGAGGAGATTCCCCCATTAGATGAGGAGGGACAATTGGACTTGGTTATGGAGGAGGTACTCAAGTTCCGAGAGCAGAAACTGATCAGGGTCATCAATAGAGGATTCTACTTGGGAGAGTGAGTAGGTGTTGCAACACCTTGGATTGGTATTGCTTGAGGACAAGCAATTTCGGGAAGGGAGGATTGTAATGTCCCTTTCCAAATAGGAGCTCCAGAGAGGAGGCTTAATGGTCTAAACCACCCTGTTAGACTATAGCCAGGGCCAAAAATGGGTAAACAAGGTTACTAGAGGTCACTTCAGTCAAAGGTGTTATATTTGGAAAGTGACATTGAGATAAAAGTGGTTAAAAGCGCTTTTAAGCCAATTTGAGATAAAAATATAACAAAACGAGATAAAATTAGAAGTCAACAACTAATTAGGGTTTCAGGAAGCTATAAGAGAAGGTTCAACAACCTGATTAGTCATTATGCAGATTTTGACTTGTCATTGAGGAGAGAGGCGCATCTCAGGAGAGATAGCTTAGTGGATTCCAAGAGGAAGACACTAGTTGGATGATTTTGGTGTTGAGAGACACACCTTAGTCACCGGGAAGATCACACAGGTATTCCATCATTCTTCAGCAGCAGTTACACAGGTTCCAACAGCAAGGGCACACTTATTCAGGGTGAGGGAACAATTTATGAGGAGGTTCAATGGATCGACTTGTCCCATCCAAGGAGATTTCAGAGATTCCCCTCTGACCCAGTTGAGAGGAAGTCAAGGCGCATATTTTTCCTATTTCCTCATCAGATTCCGATAGAGGAATCATCTGGGGCACATTTTCCAGACATTGGGAGTGCAACACTTTGGGTGGACACATTCGGGGTTCCCAAGCAATCATCAGATCATATCCAGGAAACCCTTCTGACCCATTTCATAGTAGGCCAAGGCAATCATTTTGAGACACATCTCATCGGATTTCGGCAGTGGAATCACTAGGGTGCATTTTTTCAGTGGTAGAGGGTGCATTCCCATAGGGGGACCCTTCTGGGGTCCAGACACATTAGAAGAGGGTCCGGTCAGTCACAAGGACTGAGAGGTAGAGCATGGCACACCATTTGGGATAGTTTCTAGGCCATTCTAAGAGGTTTATCCATCAGGGAAAACTTTCCAGACTTGCAGCAGTTACCGTGCGATCTGCCATAGTTCCAGCTCATCCATTGATCCTGCAATGCTAATCTATTATTGGGTATTATAATTTAGTTCTCTTAATGTATTCCGGCTAAGATCGTTTTTTCATTTGATCTAGCCGAGTGATTCATTTGTATTCAACTGCATTCAGGATTTATACTCCATAGAGATATCATAATATAAACTTTGTAGTCTTTTGTTGCATTTGTTATTTATATGATCATTTATATGTTGTAAACAATTAATCCTACACACACATTAGTAGAGTTTCCTAGACTAGCCAAGTCAGGAACATTACAAGTTGTAGCCTGAAAATATAGGGGGTCGAAGCCTCCTTCTAGTTGTATTTGGAGAACAAAGGAAGTTAGTTCTTCCAATGAATGTAATTCTTAAAGACATGTAAGAAAACAAATTCTGTAGTTTTCTCCCACATTGGGTTTCCACGTAAAAATACTAGTGTACTTTGTATGTTTATGATTGTTCATTTGTTCATGGTTTATTTACTCTAAACTTATTAGATGATAATGATATATTGATCATAAATATAAATAACACTTTCATATTTTGGTTAAAAGGATTGAATTTCTCTATTACCGATTCACCCCCCTCCTAGTAATCCAACAATTGGTCTCACAGAATTTGGATCCTCTATGAAGAAGTTATGACTGTTTTACTTAGAACACATGTTTGAGACTACTTATAGGACTAGTAAATTTTTTTATATTCCACAGAGTGTATCTCAAAAGTTAAATGAATCAGAAGATGAAATATGTACCATAGGTACCTTGATATGTCTTCTCAACAGCCTCCAAGTTTCTCTATCTGAATCATTCTAGAAACAAATTTATAGTGAAAAATCCAAGATGACCTTTAAAGAACATACCATAGAACACATCATCACAAGACTTCATCTTCCCTTGGAATTTCTCACTTCTTCACTTTATTTTCCTTTTGAAATTTGCTGCCAAGATTGTGCTAAGAGATCACAAGATTGAATTATAAAATCAAGAGGTTCTTAATTAACTTCTTGTTTCCAACACTTTTTAGGGGTACATTTTATTTTTATTTTAATTTATCTTGTAGGGTCGACTTATCCTTGTAAACTTAATTTCATATCTAGTTCATTGTACAATTAGGGCCGACTTTGGGGACTTCATTCCTTTACTTCTGTGGTTTTGTTACCACACTTTCGTGGCTTATTTAGGGATTCTTGACCATATCTTACATGAACATATTTAAGAAGGCATATCTTCTCAACCATGAGGAACCACATGGATTTACACCTACCATTTGAAATGAATTGACGAGGAATATCAATCCATAGGGTTTTTTCATGCATTTCCAATGTCCTTCGTACTCGTTTTCTTCAATCAACTTTGGGATTCATGACCACACCTCTCGAGATTCCTTACAATATCTTCAGGGCTTATTTACCATACATTGTAACTTATTTTATTAACAACTAGGGATTCTTGTAGGATTCTTCAAAGCATCTTCCCATGAGGGCCATGCTTAGAGTTATTCCATAAGTGGACGACTTTGGATATTCCTTCAAATAAACCCATCACTTATGGGGACTTTTGGACCTACTTTAGGGCTTCTTCTAGGGTTGACATCAATGACAACCAAGTTTAAATCCCCCCCTTTGGAATTGATGAAAACACTCATACTCCCCTTGTGACCATTTCTCCCCATGTCTTCATGTTTTTTATCTTTCTCTCCCTCTTTGACATCAATGGCAAAGGGTAACTCCCCTGATGATTTTTATCCCCTTGTCTTCTTTGCAGAATTTTGTGTGGATCAATGTGGGGCTTCTTGTATATGCTTCCTTTACTCTCTTATGGGGATTCTTGTCCATTGGTACTTCTTGTTATTGTAATCCACTTATGTATATTAAAATTTCTCATGTCAAGGTTCCTTCATCACTTGAATTCAAGTATTCATGGATTTTCGTTTCTTCCCTAAGATGACATCAATGACATAATCATTCAACAATATCCCCTTGACAATATAACTCCTCTGGATGGTTTCTCCCCTCCTACATTGTTATTCCTCTCGCGACTTGCCTTCCTGTGACTAGTTGGTTCCACCTATCAATATGCTTCTTTTTTGATTCATATGATATATAGAACATTCCTCTTGATGACAATGCCAAAAATTCTTTCTACAAATCCTCTTGATCTCATGCTTTCATCCACTATCGTGTATCTTATCTGGTTCATGTCAAGTATTGTATTCTATACCTTCCAAATATATAATGAATTCATCATTCTCTATATCTCACAAAACAATCCATGGCTCTATTACTCAACTGCACACAATGTTGACCCATATGTCACTTTACTATTTTGAAGACTTCTCCAAATATGTTGCAATTGATAATCACATATTCCTTCTTCTCAATTCAAATCAAATATGTCCACTAGTATCCTCTATCTTCAAATCAAACTCTACGAGTATGCAACACGTAGACATTCTTGAATCTATAATGAATATATACCTGCTTGAATACATGTTTGGAATCCTCTATACAATCATGAATCTCTGGCTCAAAAGTGTGCCAATGATATTCTTCGTAATTTCCAGCTGACCCCTTCATACCTTCATGGAGATGTGTTTCGAAAATTGATCCTTAATCAACCAATCTGTCATGTGACATTTTACACCTCTTCCATCAAACCATTTTGAATCTTCCTTCCAAAAATATGAAAACAAACACTTCATACTTCCCAAAAGATAGTTCTCTAATCTATAATATATGCTACTTACACTCCCCCTCTTCAACATTAACATTACGAGGAGTCTCCAAGCCACATTGCTTAGAAAAATATATAAACCTACTTTGTCGCAGGATCATCCTTTTGAATCTTGACATATTCCTCTTTACATGTAGATTGATCATGATCTCACACATCTGCAAAACCTATGAGTATGATCTCTGGGAGTTCTTTATTCACCTTCTCTTCTTGTTTTTATTTTCTTCTCCAAACCTTCTTGTACTTGATATCAGTGTTTTCCTTCATGGAAGGATTCATCATGCTTTTACAGTCACGAGCTACATGTCCATAGTTGTGTCATTTTTAACATTCAATATTGTAGGGGGGCACATAAACGTATCGTTCTTGAACATCTCTTACATATGCTCTGCAATCTACAACTTTATGTCCAAATTTATTACGAGTAAAAAAATAACCAGGAAATAAAATTTGATACCTGGAAGCAAGTGATCCTCTTTGTGATGTAGTCCTTTTGAATTCATGCCTTATCTGATCACGATATTCTATTCTGTTGTTTCCTTCACAATGATTGGATCTTCTTTGATGTGTGGAGGTAGAAAGTCTTCTTGGCGATACACCTCTTTTGCATTAATTCCTCTCTAACTCTTGTTGATCATGATCCCTTCCTTTGAGAATGTTTGCATAATTACTAGACTTCTCTTCATTCTTCTTTTCCGGTGACCTGGAACACTTCTCTTCAACTTTGTTTACTGACAGTGTGGAGCTTCATCTCTCTTCAATTCTCTTGTTGGGATTGGAATTTTCATCTTATTCTCATGAGGCCTCACCACTGTATCCAAAACCTACTTTATCAAATGGTTACCTTTGACAACTGATAATTCTTTCTAGTACTTGAGAGCTCTTCAAGTTCTTGATGAGCTTGTCAACTTCAACCCTCAATGCAATGACTTCTTCTCCAAGCTTCTCAATATGTTCTTCTGTCTTAATCATCTGTATCTTCATTACTTATTTCATTCTCTTTTCTTCTTCAAGTTGGGTTTTCAAGGAGATGATTTCTTCTTCAAACATATTTCTTGTTGACTAAATTATGCTTCAATCTTTTTTAAGTCCTTAGAATTTCCTTACGATGTCTTTCCAAAATATCTTCTCTCTTTTCTACTTCCTTTCCCTTGATTTTAAAGTGAGAAACTTCTTCTTTGGTCTTTTCAAGTTCTTTTCTCTGTAATACTATTTCAGCTTCCAAACACTCATTTATTTTTTTCTTTTCTTCCAGCTGATTTTTGAGTGTTTCTTCAATTAATTTGGATTCTTCTAGCTGAACCTTTAGATTTATGATAATCTGTTGGACTTCTTCAGAATTTTTGTTAGGGTTTTTAGAACCCTCCTTTAGCTTGATCAATTATTTCTTAATGGACTTGTTTTTCTTCCTTTCCCTTTTTACATCACTTAAAGCATTGATTAGTTCTTCCTCGAGATCCACTTCGTCTTCTTCATAATATTATTCATCATTTTCAAGGGTCCTTTTATGAGTTTCTGTAATGTACCCTTCAGTTGAATCATAAATGTAAGTGGGTACAGTAGTGGTGAATTTTTTTTCGAACAACAGTTAGAACAAGTGAATTGCGAAAATAACATACATCAATATTTTCACATTCTAATCTCATCTACATCACTACACAAAAAGGATCATATACAACATTATTTTTAATAATAGATCAACCATACCATATAAAAATAGAAAAAATATGTCTACTCCACCTGACCTACCCTACAAGGTTAGGACCTCCAAGACACATAATCAACTCTCAAGTCTAGGATTCATCCAAGTGATTTTGACCATTTAAGGTATCAGGACTAGTGACTATTATGAGGAACATGGAGGTATCTACTCCCATGACCTATCCTAATCTAAAATTCAAGACTCAAATTTCAACGTTAAAAACTTAAAATTCATATGTTCAAAGGATCCAACATTTCAATATATATTATGATCTACTTAAATAAAACTATAAGTTTAATAAATTTACCGGTGGCTATAGTCCTCCCAGGTAGCCGAGTATGGACTATAGTTGTCCCACTGGACCTTGACCTAATTGAATATTCGACACTGTAGCTTTTGTGTGCAATTGTCTAAAATGCAGATTGGCTCTGCCATAAGAGCACCCTCGTCTGACACTTTCAAATAACTCATGTCAATAACATGTGATGGATCACTAATATAATGTCATAAAATACATATATGAAATACATCGTGCATACGCCTCAAAGAATAATGAAAGGCTAGTCGACAAGCCATAGGTCCCTTCTTTTCAAATACATCAAAAGGTCCCACAAACCTAGGAGAGAGTTTGAAACCCTTTCCAAACTTGATCAAACTCTTATGGGGTTTTACTTGCAATAAAACTCTATCACCAATCTCATAACTACGATCAACGTGATGCACATCCGCATAACTCTTGTGTCAATCTTGCACTTATTTAATCCTTTGTCATATTGATTGCAACTGTTCTTCCATTTATTGGATCACTTTCAGTCCCACCATGACCCTATCCTCAAGTCGATCCCAACTCAATGGCGTTCAAAATGGTTTCCTGTAAAGAAACTCAAACGATGCCATCTTAATTGTACTTTGGTAAATATTTTTGTATGCAAACACTACCAGTGGCAAGAAGTCTTCCCAAAATTTTTGTTGATCCATTACATACATATGCAACATATCCTCCAAAATTTGGTTCATTCTCTCTATTTTTCCGTCTGTCTCTGGGTGATATGTTGTACTAAAATTCAATTTCGTTCCCAATGCTTCTTGGAAACTAGTCCAAAATCTCGCTATAAACACCAATCCTTGATCAAATATGATCCTTCTTGGTACATCATGTAGCCTTACAATCTCATTGACAAATACTCTAGCTATGTCTCACGCTTGATACGTTGTACACACTAGAATAAAGTGTGCACTCTTCATTAGAGTGTCAACTACCACAAAAATCGAGTCGTGTCTCCTTGCTGTTAGTGGCAATCCAACAATAAAATACATTGAAATGACCTCCCATTTCGATTCAGGAATAACATGTGGTTGTAACAATCCAGCTGGATGTTTATGTTCATCCTTCACTTGTTGACATTTTAGACATCTCTCCACATAAATAACTATGTCTATCTTCATTCCCTTCCAGAAGAATAAAGGTCTAAGGTATGCCTTCATCTTCGTGACTCCCGAATGATCCATGTAAATTGCTTGATGAGTTTCTCTTAAGATAAAATTTATTAATTCATCATTGGGTGATACATAGATTCTGTCATTATATATCAACAATCCGTCGTTGTCTAAACAATAGCCTTCAAACTTCATCACCATCATGGTATTTTGTCCAATATTATCCTTAACTTCTTTGTACCAGTCATCATCTATTTGTAAAGTTAGAATATTTTCTCAAACATTCGTCTTAAGAGTTATTAACGAGAATATGCATGGTCTCTGACTCAACGCATCTGCCACTCTATTCACCGTTCCTTTAATGTAAGTAATATAAAATTTGTATTCACTGAGTAATTTCTACCAATGCCTTTATCACGTGTCCAAGTCACTCTGCATAAATATGCTGCAATCCACAATGATCTATCTTTAATTAAATTTTTCAACCAATCAAATAATGTCTCCATACTCTCAAGGAATATACAATTTCTAATAAATCCAAGTTATGTGTTGCATAGTTTTCCTCACCCCTTCTCAATTTCCTTGAAATGTAAACGATCACTCGACTGTCTTGCATAAAAAATCCACCTAAAACTTCCTTGGATGCATCTATGCATACCAAGAATTCTTTGTCCATGTCAGGGACCTTTAATATTAGCTTTGTCGTTAACAACTCTTTAATATTTTGAAATGCTTCCACACATTTATCTGTCCATACAAAATTCTTGTTTTTCTTCTACAATTCTGTGATTGGATTTTCTATCTTTGAAATTTTTTTGATGAATCGTTGGTAATATCTTGCTAAACCCATAAATATACGTACTCCCGATACGTTTGTCGGAGCTGGACATTTCATAATAGTCTCTACTTTCGCTGGATCCATAATGATACCTTCTCCAGATATGATGTGTCCCAAGTATTGAATCTCCTTCTGGTAAAAAGAACATTTCGATAGATTCTCGTACAATTTGTTTTCTCTTATACACTTTAGGAACAATCTCAATTGTTCAACATGCTCTTCTTTCATCCGAGAATAAATAAGTACGTCATCAATAAATACTTGAACAAACTTTTCCAGGTATTCGTGGAACACCCCATTCATCAAACTCGTGAATACTCCCGGGGTGTTCGACAAACTGAATGGTAAAACTATAAACTCATAGTGTCTAAATCTCATCTTAAACACTGTCTTAGGGATATCTTCCTCCTTAATCTGTAATTGATGATATCCAGATCTCAAGTCAACCTTCAAAAGCACCGTCGCTCCCTTCATCTGATCACAGAAATAGTCAATCCTTGGTAAAGGATATTGATTTTTGATCGTATCCTTGTTCAATTGATTATAGTCAATACAAAGCCTCCACAACCCATCCTTCTTTCTAACAAAAATTACTGGTGCACCCCACGACGATACACTTGGACATATAAGTCCTAAATCCAAAAAATCCTTCAATTTAATTTTCAACTACTACAATTCTGATGTCGACATCTGGTACGGAGTTCTTGCAATAGTTTCAGTTCCATGTTCCATATCTATGGTAAACTCCAATTCTCTTTCTGGCGGCAAACCTTGTAATTCTTCAAGAAAGACATCAACAAACTCTTGTACTATAGGAAGGTTTTCTAATCCTTTTTCCTCACCTTTTTCATTTAGTGCTAAGATTCCATATAATTTTCATCCCTTGCACATACTCTTATGCAATTGTAGGGAAGAAATAAACCTTAGATACACCCACTGGTTTCTTCCTACAATCACTCTACTTTGCCCCAAATCATCTGTCAAACTTAACTATTTTTTCTTATAGTTAAGTATCGCATCATGCAATTCCAACCAGTCCATGCCTATCATTGTCATAAGATATTAAGATCGTGACATATAGGTTTTCCTTTGTTATAAAATATCCCAAGTTAATGCTACTACCCACAACCTTTCCTCCAACATTTTGTTTGGCACCTGATGCCATTTCTATGTATATGAAATCGTCATGCTCGAATGCCTTTACCTTAATTCTCTTTAGAGATGCACTATAAATAAATCTCTCTGTAGCTCCTAGATCTATCAAGATACTGAAGGTTTGGTCGGCGATCGTACTTGACATCTCGAGAATAGTGGACTGGTGCTCGGCCAGGTGGTTGTTCATCATTGCATGTATCATGTGGGCCTTGCACAAATCTCCAACTGTAGTGGTTCCTGATGATCCAACCACGCTGGCCTTCTCTATCAGACAATATCATTGGTAATGTGGCTCTCCACATGTCCAACATCCAGTCTTCGGTCAAGTGCTCCTGGTACTCAAAGTAGATGTTGTTGGACTAGTAGTTTATGATCCTGTTTTGTTTTGTTGTACACGCCTAAACTGTTGTTGTTGTTGTGGTGGTGGTGTTGTGTAAAGAGTCCTCTGTTGAGGAGTCTATCATCTCGGTGCTGAGAACATAGGTCCCCTGGTCATATCTCGGTGCCCATAAGTTTGTCTGAATGGTGTATGATGTTTTTGTGATCCTTATGTCATTTGTCCAGTTAGTCTAGAAGGAGTCCTACCATGACCCCCACTGTTAATATCTTCCTCAACTATGATGGCCTTATGAACTGCATTGTGCAACGTCTAAGTCATTAGGATCCTCACCCTCCCACAAATGTTGAAGTTAAGGCTGAACAAAAACTTGTTGACCTTTAACTTTTATGTGTTTAGATATGGAGCATACCTAAGTAGCTCCATGAACCTGACCTCATACTCTAGCACCGTACGAACACCCTATTGTAAGGCATTGAACTCATTAAGATGATGCTCAATGAATTCCTTGTACAAGTACTACTCCCAGAACCATTCCTCAAACAACTCCCATGACATGTCTTCGACAACCATGTTCATTGAGGTAGGAGTGTCTTCCACCAAATTAGAGCACTCCCCTTCAGCTGGAATAACTCCATGTGTAATTTCATGTTGGATGTGTAATTACGAAGTGAGAATCACATCGCCATGTTCTCCAACCATGCCTCGATGACTAAGCCATCTGTGAGACCTTAGAACTTGGGAAAATTCACTTTCTCGAGTTCTCTATTTATACTACTACTACCAGCTGGAGCGTGCTATGAATCCTCATCGGGCACAGATGCTCTGCCCTCATCTTGATCCAGGCAGTTGATCAATGCCTCTGACATCCTCTGGAGGGATCTCATCATACCTACCACATCTCCCACAACAAGATACTCCTACTCAGTATTCTACTCATCTCCCTAAGTGTTAGATCCCTCTAGAGTGGATACTATCAGAGGAGGCATACCTCTTCTTCCCGCACCACGACGTCTACTTCCCCTCTATCCTCTAACCATGATTACCTGCATGGACAATTTCAAAATTAATTACTGATACATATTTAATCATTTATTTAACATAGTGGAAGGCATCACGGTCCAATGTCATAGGGTTGAACCTGCTTTGATACCATATGTAACATCCCCTTCAACTGAAACATAAATGTAAGTGGGTACAATAGTGGTGAATTGTTTTTTGAACAACAGTTAGAACAAGTGAATTGTGACAATAACATACATCAATATTTTCACATTCTAATCTCATCTACTTCACTACACAACAAGGATCAGATACAACATTACTATTAATAATAGATCAACCATACCACATAAGGATAACAAAAATATGTCTACCCCGCCCCACCTACCCTGCAAGGTTAGGAGCTCCAAGACACATAATCAATGCTCAAGTCCAAGATTCATCCAATTGATTTTGACCATTTAAGGTCTCAGGACTGGAGACTTTTTTTAGGAACATGGAGGTATCTGTTGGAGAAATTTCTATTTTCGACACACTAGTTCAGTGGGAGTTAACCGACTAGTTCTATTTTAGACTTTCTATTTTTACCATCACTATTATCCATGCATGCATTCCTAAGGAAAGTTAACTGCTTGATTTCTTTTCTTAATTATGGAATGTTTTTCCCTATATATGAGTGTATTCCACTCATTCATTGTATCATATTGATCATGATCTATGCATCAATCATCAACTCATTGGAGTAGTGTGAATATATTTTCTCATTCTTCCATATTGAATCTCTCTTCCTTTCTTGATAAGATTTGTTTCTACTTGCTTTATATAGATCTCCTGTGTAGGTTTCCATGAAACAATGACATGGTATCAAAGCTATGTTGTTTGGAGCAAGCCAGACAAACCAAAGAATAAGGAACATTGGGGTTTCAGCGAGCTAAATCTGTGGTCGTACCTTTCAGCAGTTATTCCTCCCAAAATATTACGTTTTTGAGGAAACAACTCTCTTGGAAAGTAAATCGACCCATTTTGGAAGTGGGTTTTCAACCGTTTGGTGATATTCCTCACCGTTTTCTCAGAACGTAAGTTGCAAGATAGCCTCCTGAAACTGATACGAATCCGTGGTCGTCCTTTCTACAGTGATTGCTCCCAAAAATATTAAGTTTTTGAGGAAACGACTGGCATGAGAAGTAAATAGACCCATTTTTCAAGTGGGTTTTCAACCGTTTGTCAAGATTCCTCACTGTTTGCTCAGAAATTAAGCTGCAAGATCATCTCTTGAAACTAATACGAATTTTCACTTAAAGTGTCATTTCTACCGTGATTTCTTAATTGTTCACTTGCAGATTGAGAGTGAATTTTTAGGGATTCTTAGAAAAAGTGGGATAGATGGATAGGAAAACTATTATACAGTCAAACTTGGTGGTAATCCTCACACCATACCATTATTTTGATTGGAAGCCCAAGGTAGAATTCCAACTCAGAAGGAAAGGACTGTATAATTTGATGATGGGGACAGAAACATAACCTACATCAGCGATTGAGAAGATGAGATGGGCGAACCGTAAGGATGAGGCCACATGAATACTTCTTGAGTTAATATCCACTGATTTATGGTTTCATGTTGCTGCATGAAAGACTCCAAACGAGATCTGGACCACCTTGGAAGGACTCTTTGGAAAGCAGGATGAGATGCGAGGTCATATGCTTGAGGTAGAGTTGAATACCTTAGACCCTAAAAGTTTTTATAATATACAAGATTTTTTTACTAAATTTAAATCTTTACTATTGAGCTTGGGTGAATGTGGTATTGATAAGTCTACACAAGAGAAACAACTTATTCTAACAATCTTGGCCAAGCTAGGAGAAGAATACACAGTATATGTCTCCAATTTTCATTCTAGCAGATTTTTTTTGGAACAAATTGGAAAATGCCTACATTGGCTCAGTTCATTGAGTATCTTACACAAGAGAAGACAAAACCCATACAGATGGGCCTCATGAAATATCCCAAAGCACGTGCACTCACCATGAATTATGGAAAAAGGGTCATCCAAACATAATGGGAAGGAAGGATATTCCAAACCCTTTAATGATTCTTCAGGTTCCAAAGACTTTTCAGATTCCAAGAAGAAGAAGAAGGGAAAGCAGTGCACTTACTGCAATAAACTAAATCATGAAGAATCCACATGCATGAAGAAACAGATTGATCTTATGGCACAGGCACTTCAGCAGAACAACCTTAGAAACTTCATTCCAAAAGGAGTCAAGAAGCAGAAGGAAGAAGATCCTGCTCCTAAGAAAGGTAATCATCATGCTCTAGTTTCAATTAATTCCTCATCTGATTCATGGATTATAGATTTGGGTGCATCCCATCATATGGCAATGAAAGATGAAGTTTTCTCTTCTTTGAGTCCATGCTCAAGACCCCCTATTCTCATGGGGGATGATACTCCAGTAGCAGTAGCAGGAGAAGGGAGAGTGGAACTCCACAATGCCAGTTTTGAGAATGTTTCACATGTTCCAAATCTTTTTATGAATCTGCTCTCAGTTTATCAGATCACTCAGAAAGGTAAAAAGATTGAATTTACATTAGATTCAGTTTCAGTAATTGACATGCATGACAATTCCATCATTGCAATTGGTGAGGTGGATCACAAGTCAAGGTTGTATAAATTCACTAAGTTTTATGACAATGACTCCTCTATTCTACTTACACATAATGAGAGTACTTTGAATGCACCTCTAGTGGAACATGCATATACTCTTGTTCTTCCATCAATTTCAGACATCAGAGATGATTCCATACACTCATATTTTGTGCATGGAAATAAGAAGGTAGTACAGCCAAATAATAAGCCAGGGCCGAAGCTTCAGCAGATGCCCAAGAAGGCACAGACCACACTTTAGGCAGCAGGAAACCTTGTAGGGAATCCATTGGATTCGAGGATGACTCGATCTCAACACGAGGAGCCTTCTCATGTACTTTCAGCTTCAGAACCTGTGATGCCCATGCATTGTTATATGATTCAATCTATTGACCCACATAACTACAATAGGGTTGTGGGAAATCCATTATGGCAAGCAGCCATGCAGAAGTAGTATGACTCACTCCTATAGAACCAGACTTGGAATCTGGTTCCATGCCCACAAGAAAGGAATATTTTCAGGTGCAGATGGGTCCATAGGATCAAGAGGTACAAGGCTATACATGTTGCCAAAGGAATTTATCATATCCATAAATATTTATACATCTTCACTAAGACTTTGAGTGAGCAGAAATTTTAGACTTTACGGGATCGTCATGCAGTGAAGAACACATTTGCCTAGTAACTGCCATTTTCTTCTTTTGATACATTATCTTTTGAGGGGGGGTTTTGTTCCCACGTGGTTTTCCCTCTTTCCTCGTTTTTATTCAGTGTTCATTAGTTGCATTGTACATGAGTACCTAAAATGACCTAGTAGTCGAGACTCATTTTTTACTCCATAGTGATGTTCAGGGGGGGTGTTGGAGAAATTTCTATTTTTGACACACTAGTTTACTGGGAGTTAACTGACTAGTTCTATTTTAGACTTTCTATTTTTACCATCACTATTATGCATGCATGCATTCCTAAGGAAAGCTATCTGCTTGATTGTTTTTCTTAATTATGGAATGTTTTTCCCTATATATGAGTGTATTCCACTCATTCATTGTATCATATTGATCATGATCTATGTATCAATCATCAACTCATTGGAGTAGTGTGAATATATTTTCTCATTCTTCCATATTGAATCTCTTTTCCTTTCTTGATAAGCTTTGTTTGTACTTGCTTTAGCTAGATCTCATGTGCAGGTTTCCATGAAACACTGACAGTATCTACTTCCATGACCTATCCTAATCTAAAATTCAAGACTAAAATTTAAACGTTAAAAACTTAAAATTCATCTGTTCAAAGGATCTGACATTTCAATATATATTAAGATCTACTTAAATGTCATTCTGAGTTTAAGAAATTTACCAATGACTTAACAAAATTTCAAGCAAAATTCATCACACCTAATTAATTAAGACTGACACAATTCAACCTTAAATTATTATAAGGGCATAGGTGATGAATTTCGAATACTCAATATGACCATTTACCTATATATCATTTGGATCTTAAATTAATAATTTCTTAAATTGCCACAATAATGTCTATCAAATAAGAAATAATAGTTACATTAATAAACTTTTTAATGTCAATTATTAATGCAATTCCTTTACTAATTAAATTAATATAACAAAAGCTTATATTATTATAAATTCCATTACTAGGGTATCTAGTAGGAAGGTCTAAGACCCTCAACTATTTAATCAATCATAAATATACAACATAAATTTTACAATCTTTTTAATAAAAGATCATTTTACAACATAAATTTTACAATTTTCCTATCACTCATATCCTAAATGTGTTATAAACTAAGATCATTGTCGTTCTCACACAAAGGTTCTCTTAGTAGAAATCTTAGAACAAGGAGGTTTCATAATTATATATGCTTAACAATATCTTTTACATACTTCCATCATGCGTTTACTATTCCTATAGCATAGTGAATGTATTCTTCAATAAAATAATCAACAATGTTGATGTCTTAAAATACTTGTTGTATAGTGATTCTAATACACTAAACGCCATTTATTACAAGATTTTATTTCTATTCCAAATTAACTTGGATAACATGCCTCCAAACTAATTAGAATCAACTTAGTGAAACAAATTTTGAATATATTAGGTAAAAATTTGCTATTTAACGAGCAATAATTTAGTTTCCAAAACTGCAAGGTATTTCTGTAGTGACTATACAAAAATTCTAACTTACAAATTTACTCTTACTACAATAAAAATTTCCGAAATAAATACCGGAACCAATGAAGACTAAGATTTGAAGATTTCCTTCAAAAACTTGCACTCCTTTTGTACTCCCGCTTGCTAATCACCGAAACTTCATCGGTACCTCCCAACCAATACTAGGGGTACTCTTCTTCCTCCTTATCCCCCCAAGCCGCAAAGGGGCCACACACAAGAAACCAGTAAACAATAGCTCCAAGACTTTCCTCGCAAGGAAGAGCTTCCACTCTTTCTACAAGCTTAGTATCCCAACTCTCACAAGTAAAATACAATCCACAAAATTTTGGCAGCATAACAGTACTAAGAAATGTGTGATCCATTTCCCTTCTACACAATTTGTTTTATAGAAAAATCCCCAATGACACATGTCCCCATGCACAATTATAGACTTTTTAATTAATTTAATTATGATTATTCACCCAGACACTTGTCACACTCTCCCCAGATTGCACAAGTAATTACCCTTTTTATTTTATTTAAAAATCCAATTTCCCTCACATTCCACAATGTGTTCCTACTTTCGCTCTTAGTTGTCCCGTTGTTTCCCAAATTCTCATTTAATGAGTGTCTCATAACTATATCTTAGTTAAAATTCTCATTTAATGAGTGTCTCATAACTAGATCTTAGTTAGAGTTGGATTAGGAGTGTTATCACTGAAATTGTGTCTGCAGTATTGCATGCAAATGGTTACATGAATACATCATTTCTCAACGCCTATTACTTCACATGCAACCCCAAAAATGCATTTCCTAAAGGCACAAACTATAAAACTGGTCAAAATATTGACATGCGTTGAAACACTAAAGGAAGCGTGTGCACGTGCGCAATCCAAAAAAGACCATAGAGTGCACATGTGCCATATGCATGACTGTGTACAAGAAAAGTTTCACATTCCTATGAACGACGCATTTATGGTTCTTGTCAACCCCTCACCCACCTCCATACCAGCTCCCAACTTGATTTGACCCTCAAATCCAAGCTGAATCTGAATGGGGGGCTGGTCAAAGACCTAAGGGTGCCCTAAAGGGCCCCTTTTTCACACTAAAGACCTGTTGGATATTGCCTCAAAGACATGCTATAAAAGGAGGTCATGGGTGCAATAAGAATTCAAGAATCTCATTGTATTGTTATGCTACCTCTATTCTCCTTCAAGAAATCTCTTTTCTTCTTGGAGCATACTAGCATCATCTCAATAAACTATTCACCTCACCTCTTGAGGGAATAGGCTTAGATTTCTTCACCATTTGCTTTCTAGTTTATCATTGTAAGAAGAGATCTCACATAGGGGACTCAAGAGCCCTCCCAAAGAGGAAGAGGGGATCCATAAGTCCTCCTTTCTCTATGTTGTTTTCCCACTAATATAGTTATCCATTGGTGGCATGATTATTGGGCATTTGTTTGATTGATTTTGGTTCTAATTTCCTCATGCATTTTAGTTTTATTTATTTAGTTGTTTCTAGCTTAGTTGTTTGTTTATTTCATGTAATTGAATTGTTTGATTCATATACTAACTTATGTCCTGTCTAGCAGGCCCAACTAGACTTGCAAGTGCCCTTCTTTTGCTCATTCAAGTGGCTAAAGGGGCACATCATTATTGGTGACCATACTGGGGATAAGGTATCAATTTCCTCCCTATTTGGGTTGTTTGAGCACTTATTTTTGACCCATTTTCCTTGCAGGGATCATAACCGGCCTAGCCTTACTTGCAAAGAGCTGAGTTTGGAGCTGGAGGAGGAGAATTCCACTTAAAATCCCCCCCCCCCAAATGTGTATCATAATGTGCGCGGGTGTTCCATACCACAGACACTCATTCCGAGCATTGTGCGCCAACAACACTTCATTTCTCTGTGCATTATGCGCACAGTGTGCCAAAAGGTTTTCATTTCTCTGCACATTGTGCACCCACTACGCCTCTGTCGGAGTTGTAAACCACACATCTGTCCAAAATTTCCAAATTGTAAGAGTTTTTGTGATGTTTTGAAGGACCCTAGCCTCCAAAATCTTGCTTTTATTCCATTTATAAAAGAACAACACTTAGATTCCCTTCCCACATGAAGGGTTATTCAAAACATATGCACTTAGGGGGTTTAAAAGAACCATATTTCTCCTCTTTTTATTTGAGTTGCCACATGGATGACTTGGTTTGATTGTAAAAGTTAAGTGGAGATTATTTACTATCACATATAAAAACACTCGCATTGGGACCATAAATCAAACTTTAATCATTGAGTATGCTCTTCTATCACACCATAGAGCGATCTTGAGAATCAGAAAAGTGATTAAGGGGAAATTTCATCTCCCTTAACAAAATATTTAGGAGAGGACAAAGCCCCCTAGGGATCCTCTTAGTTTCTTTTTCAAAACATCTTAAACTTGTAAGGGCCCATACATGCCCACATGTTGCAAAGTTAGGATAGTTTTGAAGCTACTTTCTTAGTTTACATCACTAGGGGAGTTTAAAGATTATAGTAGCGGGCCCATACATGACCACATGCTTGCAATATAGGATATTTTTTTCAAATCTTTCTTAGATTAAATCACATTAGGGATTTCAAAGGATTGGTAAGGACCCATATGTCCACATGCTAGTTCTTTAGAGACTTTAAAATTCTGCAAGGTTGTACCAATGACATCTAGTAAGATAGGTAATCAAGATTTTAAGGACCACAGGAAGTCCACATGTTGCAAGGTTACACATAACTTATTAAAATTTGGCACATTTTATCACTTTCTCACACACAAAGTCACTCCTCACTCACATAATTTCATCTTGAATTGTGGAGGTTGAAGTAAGTTTCCTCCAAAGGGATTCTGAAACATCCCACTATTTCTTGAAGAAATTATCCACACCCACTTAATTCAAATGATATTGGTTCACACCCCAAATCTCTCAACCAACCACATCTAAATTTTTTCTAAAAACTTACTAATTTTTCCTCCATAGGAGGTGCCAAAAGAAATTTTTAGTCTAGGTAGGATCTTGGGGGTAGGCATCCAAATAACCCCTTGTTATCTAGTTCTCACATCTTCAAACATTAGAAGTTGAAAAATAGGGAACTTTAAAATCCTCCAAGTCAAGTGTTCCTAACACCATAAGGCAGGGAGATACCCATGAAGGGTCGAAGGTCGAGGTCTGATTGTTCTGTGTGCCCCCCTTGAGACACCCAACTCTTGGAAGGGATCCAGCCCGTGACCCATTTTTGAGGCCGAAAATCCAAATGCCACACTTTGATCAAGGTACCTAGTGGCCAAATTTTAGGACATCTACCTAGGTGGCAATTGTGGGCTGCAATTTCACCTTGATCGAATTTTGTGTGGCTATTGGGAAATATCACCATCCCTTTTAGGATATGCACCCTCTACCCCTCATTATAACTAATTGTTTCATCCTTCACTAGTTCCTCTTCTGGTGGCTTCAGACCCCACTCTTGAGTGATATTGGAAGGTCCAGTGCTATTTGAGAGGAAGGACATTACGTCTTTTTAGGACACTAGCATTTTTTTTCTTTGTTCTCCCACGTAGACAAAATCCACCTACCCACATGTATGCTTCTTTTCAATTGATTTATGTATGATGCTCATTTGATTACATGCGATTGTGAGATATATTTTGAAGGTCCAAATTATACAAGTCTCTTGTTCATTTATTGCTCTCATCACCATTTGCACACATTCACTTTTCTAGTCGAATATCATAGGGGACCCACATAATCCTCGTTGTTCCAAACACTTGCAAAAATATCCCTCCTATCCTAGGAGGAGTTCCTATTCTTTCCAACTCATCGGCTCAACCATCTCACACCCCTGTGAGTGCTACTATTTTGGGATCAGATTTGCTTGTTTCCACTTTACTTGGGTCCAATTCCCAAGGCCAACCGTCCACTAGCTCTCCTTTACAAGGAAGAGAAGGGCAAACTTCCTCTCAAAGAAGAAGTACAACCATGGCCGAAACTAATCCTCCACCACCACCCCACATGCAATATTTGGCATCCCTCAACATACTTGATTTGAGTAAACTCATGAATGACCCTATATTGCATGAACGCACATGGCCCGCTATGCCTACCAACCTAACTTCATACATTCCCAAGTTTGAAGGACAGGAGGGAGAATATCCTGCCAACCATGTCATGACATTCCACTTATTGTTCTCTTCAAAAAACATCATGGATGACTACGTCCGTTTAAATTTATTTCAGTGCACACTCACAGGTCCATCAACCAAATGGTATGTGGATAAAAAATCAGGGTCCCATGTGACTTTTGAATCCTTGGCCAAAACATTTTTGACCTTGTTTCAACTACCAATTTTTCATGACAATGGTCTAGAACTACTCTCTGATTTTAAACAAACCTCAGCCACGCATATTGTTGACCACATTCATGAATGGCGTCAACAACGTAGTTTATGAAAAGAAGAAACCACCAAAGAACAACACCTCGATTGGTTTCTCCGATCACTTGTCTCTATCCTTGCCAAAGATGTGGCCTCCACCTTCCCCCAAACTGAAGAGGAAGCTATCAGCAAGGATCAACAATACAAACTCATTTATGCCCAGTCAGGTTACTTATACACAGTGATACCTGATGCCCCGAGAGCCGTACAATTCAGCCAGGACAAACCTGGGATGTCTCACACAGTAGATGGATTGATTGGTACCACAACACACCACAATCCATACATCCAACCACCACCTATGTACGGTACACCCCAATATCCGTCAATGTATGGAGGACCCCCTTATTACCCTCCTCCCCCTTACCAACCACCATATCCCGTGGCCCCCCCTCCACCCCTAAGTGGACCCTTGTCGGTACCCATGATGCACCCGACTTCTCAACCAAGTTTAGGTACCCCTTCTACCTCAACTTATAACCTAGGAACTAGTGAAAGCGTTGTGCCTTCCTATGCACCCTATAGATGATTAACACAAAATAATCTATATTTTCCATTTCCTGGCCCTCCACAGCCAATTTCTCCTCCACAAGGACAACCGCACATTGGGGTTAACTTTGTTGAACCCTCTCCCATTCAACAATTTCAAAATTTTGAACAACTGAATATGGATAATCGGGCCCATCAACTGAATAATGCCGAAAATAAAGGAAAAAACCAAAACAATAATAACCCAGGACCAGACGAAAATAACCCCCAACAAAACCAACCTGCTGGGGGAAACTAGAACCAGGCTAACCAGAACCCCCAAGGGGACAATAAAAACAAACACCAAGGGAGGGACAACAAAAATAACCTCCAAAAAAAAATTCCCTTGTGCCCTTTGCAGTGAGCATGGTCATTATACTCACCATTGCCCCCAAATTTTCGACTTCAAACGGATGAAAGATTCCATGAATGCACCACCTCCTCTAGCGCCACCTGCCCCTCAACAGGCCCCACAATAGTATTTACAAAAACCAACCCCAACTATGTTTCAAAAACCTATACCACAACAAGGTGTGATGAATACCCAGTAGGAGATGCATCCTGCCCCACCACAAATGGGACAGTATCAAAACCCTTGAAATCTGGCAGATCGCAATATCCTCCTAACTAGCGAAGAAGAAATTATTCTGCAAACACGCAATCATCAATAAAATGCACCCCCTGAATCTAATCCTACCACTTCGTAAGCATCTCCAGCCACAACCAGACAACCCTTAATGATTCCCCGCCCCAACGCTGAACCCACCATTCATATCCCTCGCATCCCATTACAACGGAATGTCAAAAACCCTCAGGATAGAGCAACACACAATTACATTTTGGTCGATGACTTGGCACAATCTCCTGCAGCCATGTTGGTGTTGGAGGTCCTCCAAAACTGTCCAACTCAATAGAAATCCTTACTATCTACCTTGGGGGAAGTCGACCCAGCTGATACTAGACTCATCACATTTGATCTAGATTGTGGGGAACCTCATCTCCCCACTTTGGTAGCTTTCTAGATACCAGTTAAGATTCATAACATCACGGTTCATCAATGAAGGTGCATCCACATGCATCATGTACAAACTTGTATGGTAGAAACTTGGCTCCCCTGAGCTAATACCATATGCCATAACTTTGAGAGCTTATGACAGACGACCATCTTCTCCTGAAGGGCTCTTTCAAAATGTCCCCATTGAATTCAGGGGGAAAACCATCCTTATCAACATTGAGGTTATCGATGCACCACTCGATTACAACATCTTGTTTGGACCTAGCTACATGTATGCTATGAAAGCAGTAGCCTCTTCTGTATTTTGAATGATGATGTTCCCCCACAATGGGAAGATCATCATCATCGACCAAGTTTCAAAATACAAGCCCAACCACTCCTCCAACATCGATAACATATTACCTCTTATCTACACTAGTTTCAAGGCATATCCACTCATGGATATGGTCCCCATAATTTTCAAAGACCCATCTTTCCTTGGGGCATACCACGAAGCACCACCGCTCATCCACCCCTCAACACAAGTGTGTGTCATATCTTCCAATGGAACTGAAACTGGAGATACCATTCCTCCCATAGAGGCTTCTCCAATCCCTGACGTCAAACTAGTGGAAGAAATCATACCTTAGGAATCCCCTGAGAACCCTACTACACCACTTATCCCCGATTTCACCCCCCTCAGGGTCAAATCCTGGTTTGGGAGACAAACTCCCAAGCCATTACTCAAATTCCCTTCTTCTACCCCCCATTAGGAGTACACGCTTTTTAGGTATCCGCAACGCTTACCCTTCTAAACATGGTGCTTGCATTCCGGTATAGTATCTACACCCACCCGCAATGGTTTCTCAACCATCCCTCCCTCCCCAAACAGAGGGAATCCCGATGCAGATTCTAGTACTAACTCCAACCACACCTCCCTCACCCCCACTTTCCAGCACTTTTGCGATAGTTGGGGATAGAAGTAAGAAGAAAGATCCCACCGCTCCACTTCCTCCTCGAGTTCAACCTCCTTGAGCACTCTATGAGAGAGAGGGACACCCCACAAATAGATGTCTCTCTCTCCCCGAGTTACACAATTTGATCCAACTCCCTCGAGAAACCACATCACTCATTACTTCACCAAGCACACCTAGTACTACCATCACATCCCCTACTATAGGCAGTAAAGGGCTGCGAACCAAATTCACATGTGCCATCTATTCAGAATATGGCCATTGCACTCATCATTGCCCCGCGCTACCTCAGCTTCGACAGACACTAACAACAATACGCGAAAGATTTCAACAAGACCCCTCTCCACCCACGTCATCGAGTACCCACGTCACTGACATCCATTATGTCATGACCTCAATCAACGAACGGATGAGGTTACCTTGCTCTCTTTTTGACTCACTTGATCATTTCACATACCAATGTTCTTCAATCATTGAATACAAGCATCGTCAAACGACCCTTATTCAAGATCCGCCAACAACCTCACTTCCAGTGACGTAAGTGATTCCCCCTATTCCTTCTCCATATATTGATCACATCATCTCCATTGAACCTGAGTCACTTCCCAACCCCCCATGGTTCATGGATAGACTGTATGATGATTTTCCCCCAAATCCTCCCAGTTCTCCAGTTCATTTCCCCCAGGAAATCTTACCCCTGATCACAGTTCACAACCCACAATATCTAGACATTTGGTTTATGAAAAGAATTCCATCGCACCATAGTTGTGATACCCCCTCTACATATTCACCACCTGAAAACAATCACATGGTGACAATCACCAATGTTACTTCCTCGGATCCCCCATATTCTCGCATCTTCCACTGCGATGAAGATATCCTAGAGAAACTAAATACCCCTAATTGCCCATGGAATGCGCTCCATCACAGAGTGTTTTTTCTCTCACGGGAAGCCTTTGACCCTCCTAGCCAAGCCTCCATATGTGCAATTGAAAACAAGGATTTTATTCCATCAGGGTATATAGACTAGTTCAACAACCCTACCCCTGCCCCAATTCTTTTGAGGAAGGCAACCTAACCAACATTTCCCCCACTGTCAAAATTGACATTTCCATCAAACCAAGAATCATAGAAGAGATCACCATAGGCACTACATGCTCCCCTGAGGAACTCACAGCTTACAAAGCCCTCTTTTAGGAATATCGAGATATTTTTTCCTGGTCATATACAGAGATGCCCGGCCTCAATCCTTCTATCGTTGAACATCACATCGACACATGGCCCGATGTCATCCCAATACGCCAAAAGAAACGCTCACTTCACCCATCCAAAGTCATGGCTATCAAATCTGAAATTGACAAGTTACGCACTGCAGGATTCATATACCCTATCGCATACACTTTGTTGGCTCAGGGGTAGTCCTAGGGTTCAACACTCAATAGTGCACCAACAAAACCCTAACTTCTGGCATTTTTGGAAACACCTGTGAAGCAGATGAAGTCTCACCCAAGGTAAAAGAAGGGGTGGTTACATGACTCAGATGTCTACAACCTTAGCTGGGACACAGATCTGTGAATGTAACACCTTATCGAAGCACTTAGCAATTACAATTCATCAGTATTAATCCATTATTTACTTTGCAAACAAAACCCTAAGTATAGAGCATTGCAGTATTCAACCAGATCTAGTATGTTCAAGCACTAAGCACATCCACATAGGTTAGATCTATCATTCATCCATATTATTAAGCACGTAGCATCAACAGATCTATCATTCATCTATATCAAAGCATCTAAACAAGTAAACACATCAATACACTGCACAAAGCAACCATAACACAAGGTATACGTGGTTCACCCCCACCCTGGGGCTACATCAACCAATTCTTCTTCTCTTTATTATCCTCTATCAAGCTTCTTACAGGCACAAAGCATCAGAACACTACTCTGCATAGGACATAAGATCTATGCGCACTTCACCATATCCTCCTTCCCCAAGTAGATCTAGGCACAAAGATTTACACAGTCTGCGCACAAAGCACTACAGATGACTTGCAGTTAGCTCTGCAAGTCTTAATCATGTATTCTTGCACATAGCTAGTACTAGCACTCAGCCACCCATCACTACTTACAACAGACTAGTCACTAATAGCCACTATTCACTTAGCATCACATAGATGTGCCTCCTCTTACATCGCCTAGACTTCTATTTATACATTACAAAATAGGCCTAAGCATGGGTAAAACCATGGGCCGACATCCCCATATTTGTTATATAACCCAAAAACCCAAAAATCCCTAAAGAGAGGTTGAGATCCCACGATCTCTGCTTCGTATTGCGCTCCACCTTTGACAGCCTATCGAAGTCCCAAAAATAGGTCAAACACAACCAAGGATCCTCAAAACTTGGTCAAGGGCCAACAGGCCCCCAACACTCACCTGTGACTCGTCCCGAGTCACTTTGATATGGGTAGTTCTGCCTCAAAATTCTCGAGCTTGGCTTGAGATGCTTTGACTTGTTGTTGTGCCATGGCCTCCTGCTCAACGAACTTTTGGATGACTACTTCGTTGATAGGTCCCTCTAGGCATTGTTCAGCCACAGTGACGACTTGTTCCAATTATGCTCCTCGACCTTCGATCTCTGAGAACAGTTGGAAAGCCTCATCCTGTATAGGTTGGAGCCTCTGAGTCACTTCCATAACTCTACTCTGAATGGTGTGGACATGTTGTTGAGCAGTGCACTGCTCTTGGGATCACTTCATTCTTTCAACAACTGATAGGGGCTTAAACTGCACCTGTATTGTTTATGCTTGCCGCTTCACCTCCTAGAGTTGTGACTCTAGTGCCTTCATTTATGGATTCTCAGTGAGTCACTCATAATTCTGAGCACTATGATCACTTAGTTTATTACATTCCATGGCAAGGGAATTTATTCTCTCAACTACGCTCTGGGCAGTTGCTTCTCTTTGATCCCTCACCTCCTGCGGAGTGTCGGGTACTGTGCAGAGCTCTAAGTCTGTTATTATTTGTTGTAGTTGTTCGATAGCTTCCGTGAGATGGTTTACTTGATGTTTGACTCGGTATTCTACCTTTGGCTCTAAACCTGTCACAGAGCGAAGTACTTTGTTGACTGCTTTTACTTCGAGTAGCTCTGCGAGCAACTGCTCATTTTCTTGCTGAATCTGTGCTTTCTCCTCCTCAAAATTTGTCTGGAGAGAAACCTTCTCCTACTCTACAACTCGACGTTGTTCTACGAATACTTCTTGCACTTGCTTGAAGGCCTGGGTGGCCTATTCTGTTTCTTCCTGTGTGCGATGAAGGTGAGCTTTGGTCACATCGGCTAGTCTACGGATTTGGGCTCGCTCATATCCCAACTTTGGTTCTCTTGATGGTAGGGGCACAGTAGACACTGCGCGACTGGACTGAAGGGCCTGTTGTACCCCTCAGATTTCAACTTCGATTTTGTCATACATTTATTCCTTCTTGGATTCATGCTTATGTAATATTTCCTGTGAGGCGTCATTTATAGTTGCGATGATGAAGTCAAAGTCATCGACAGTGAGCACAGTCTACATCTTAGTCAAGGTGGCTCTGGATTTCTTTTGGGAGGATGGTTTCGTGGGAGAAACCTTCCTCTTCTTCAAGGGATCAACCTCATATCTAGGCGGTGTTACTTCACCTTTCTTATGCTCATCTTATTTGCCATTTATCTCTTCTACTTCATCATCACCCCCTCGGTCAGGTGATATTGAAGCAGTCTTTTCTGATTTTCTACTTAAGTCTTAGATTTCTTTGGTATTCTTCCTTCTGTTGGGTCCAAGTGTGTCATGTTCCTTATGAGTGGCTTCTGAGATTTCAAGTTCGGGGTAAGATATCTCTGTAGGATCAGTAGGGATAAGGAGTTATGCTGACCAGTCCTTAGTTATCTCCTCGAGGTCCTCTTCTGTAATCTTGTAGTACGACTGAAGCTCCTCCTTATTCTCATCTGCTTGCACAGTGAGATAGATTAAGTGTTGATCTACATGAAAATTCATAAGAGGTTGGAAACGTTGTATGATGTTCAGAATCATGTGAGGTTCGGCTTCGATATCCCTCTTCAGTTAGAGATAATACGTATGAAAAACTACATTCGACTGCCACTGTTTTCCCATATCGCTCGAGTACTAGAACGTGGTGAAATTCACAACAAATGGCTCAAACAACTCAGTGTCTGGGAAGGTCGCACCTTCCAGCATCTCCCAAGCAATAAATGCTATGAGGATCAGGAGCTAGTTGAAGTGGAATTCATAGCCCTGATCCTAAGATTCACGATAGTATAACTCCAGTTGGTTAACTAGGTACTTCACCCAGTTCATCTGTAGGCCTTCTACACATTTCCCCATGAGGTCAACAACAAACCATGTGACCTGCGTGGGTCTATTCTTCCTTACTAGATTTTCTGTAATTAATTGGCATGCTAGGTGCACTGCGCCATTATGGATGATGGCTACCTTGTAGCCTCACGTCCCCTTCTCAACATCATCGTAAGTATCCTTGATCTTCTGTGCTAATGCACGATTTGTGGCTTTCCCTAGGTAGAAGTCTTGTGGATCAGGTCCTTGCATGCTCAATCCAGTGATCCTATGGATCAGCATCGGATCGAATGTGACACGTCGGTCTAGCCATGAGTAGCCACCATGGTAACATGAGAGTGGGAGCTTGACATAGGCGTTAACTTCCTGGTGCCTTCCAAAGTGTGGGATCTTCATTACGTTCAACAGGGTGGACTGCACGAGGTTCATCATCCACGGTTGGGGGATTATTTTCAAGTTCTTCCCCTTCATCCTGGTCAAGTATTTATATGGGCGATCATGCTATGGTTCTTGCGGTCTCCTAGGTTGAAGTCGCTAAACCTCAACATTGTGATCTTTTCTTACTGTGCTCTAACTGCGCGTATCCCCTTCAGGAGGTATGCAGTAATCATGGTGTAGTCAAAATATCTCGGCACACTATCACAACTCATCACGCTGGCCAGGGGTGGGATGTAGTCAAGTAAGATGGTTGGGATTAGCTTTGCATTGGCTAGGTCATCTTTGTGCTTGGTTCTCTTTTCTGTGATGACTCGAGATGGTTTGAATCTGTGAGCGGTCGACGGAGAGGCTTGCACTCCTCTCGTTGAGGATGCTTGAATACTTTCCAACATTACTTTCTTGGCCATGAGATCAACGAGAAATTCTTCGATGATTTTCTCTGCGATGCTGAGCTCATCTGACATACACACTTAGATTGGATGGATGAATGAGTGTGAAAAACAATAGAACGGGTGTTGATCTTACTAATCATAGAACGGTAGCAATGAGTTATCTCTGATACAATTCACAAAAGTGTTCTTGGTGCAACAGTCGACAGAATAAGTAGATAGCAATGTAATGGATCTTTCCAACGGACAAGAGACCTTCATTAATTTAATTATGTCTGTTACGACGCGATCCCAATGGTCTGATGGAGAGATTTCTGGCCATAACTGTTGTTCTACCCATTCAGGGCATCAGTCTAATGGTTATACTGTTTCCAACGGCTATATTTCTTCACCATGGCGAAGTGCCATGTAGCGTTGTTCTTATATCTTGGCGAAGTTCCAGTTTTGCAAATTTTCCTTCTGCGAAGTTCCCTCTGGAATCTTTTGTAATTTTTCGATCTTTTTTTTCTTCTTACTTAGTTTTCTAGCCTTCTTTCTAGTTATCTTCATCTCGTTATTCCTCTCTCCATTTTGATTCTTATCTCTTCTTGGCATAATAACTTTGCACTGTTGAGATTCTTTCCTAGGATTCAGGGGAAATACTTCTTCTCTATCTGGGGCAGGTGTCTCAGTCTCTTGTGATTCTTCCTGTGTTCTTCCAACTTCGACATCCATGGTTCTAAATAGCTTCGATTTGTTCTCATGTTCTTCAATCAAGTGTGTGATCCTCCTAGTCATGAAATCTTTTAATTCTTGCTTCTTCTGCTCTAAGACTTATTCTTCTTTCCTTCCTCCAATCCAAGGTTTTTCTAGTAACATAGCGAATGGGGAGTTGTTCTCAATAAATTTAACAACCTCAAAATCTTCTTCTGTCGAAGTTCCATGAGCATTCATAGATACCTAGGTAATTCTTCCACATAGGGTTATCAGTTTTCCTCTAAATAATCATATTCCTCCTAATGAAGGAATCATAGTAGGATTTCCTAAAATTTCCCAAGTTCTTTCTGTCATTATATTTACCCGTGTTTCGTCATCCAAAATACAGTCAATGTCGAAGTCTCCTATTCTTACTTCTCTTTTCTCTTTCTCTTTTAAGATCTCTGATAGATTAGTATCTTTGTGGTCATTTAGGGTTTCTTTCATCTGTAATAGTACAGTATCTGATTCCTTCTTGGGTTTCTTTGCATCCATTATTAGTCCAAACATTCTTTCTATGCATAGGAATAACATATCTTTCACTATTCTTATCATATCTACTCATATCAAGTCTTATTTCTTCTAGTTGTGCCCTAGTTTTCAGGATAGGAAACAATTTATCAAACATACCTAGATCCATATTCTTGAAACAAAAATTTCTACTTATCTTACTTTCGGCAGAGCACACAGATTCCAGATCTAAAACTTTTCACTATTCTTACCTCTATTAGAGCACAGAGCGTTCAAATCTTACCTCTTTTCTTCAGATCTACCTCCTTCCTTAGCACAGAGATTTCTTTCTCTTTTCTTTAGATCAGACTTCTTTTCTTAGCACAGAGTTTCACAATCCAAGTAGAGTATTGCGCACTAGAGAAATATATCTACGCACAGATCTTCCACAGTTTTAGGTCAGATCTTTGCACAAAGATTCTTCTTCCTTAGTTTCCAGCAATCACAGTTTCAGGTCTCAGCAACGGAACCATTTTTTGGCATAGGGGCAGACCCAGGGTTCAATGCTCAAGAGTGTACCAACAGAACCCTAACTATCGACCCTTTCAGCGACACCTGTGAAGCAAATGAAGTCTCACTTGAGGTAGAAGAAGGGGTGGTTGCAATACTAGGATGTATGCAACCTTAGCTGGGACACAAATCTGTGATTACAAAACCTTATCAATGCACTTAGCAATTACATTTCATCAGTATTAATCCAATATTTACTTCGCAGACAAAACCCTAAGTACAGAGCATTCCAATATTCAACCAAATCTAGTATGTTCAAGCACTAAGCACATCCACATAGGTCAGATCTAGCATTCATCCATATTATTAAGCACATAGCATCAATAGGTCTATCATTCATCTATATCAAATCATATAAACAAGTAAACACATCAATACATTTCACAAAGCAACCATAACACAAGGTATATGTGGTTCACCCCCACCCTGGGGATACATCCACCAACTCTTCTTCTCTTTATTATCTTTTTTCAATCTTCTTACATGCACAAAGCATCAGAACACTACTCCACATAGGACAAGAGATCTGCGTGCACTTCACAAGATCCTCCTTCCCCAAGTAGATCTAGGTACAGATCCTTACACAGTCTATGCACAAAGAACTACAGATGACTTGCACTTATCTCTGCAAGTCTTAGTCACATCTTCTTGCACATAGCTAGTACTAACACTCAGCCATCGATCACTACTTACAACAGACTAGTCCCTACTAGCCACTATTCATGTAGCATCACATAGATGTGCCTCCTTTTACATCACCTAGACTTCTATTTATACATTACAAAATAGGCCTAAGCATGGGTAAACCCATGGGACAACATCCCCATACCCGTTACATAACCCAAAAACCCAAAAATCCCTAAAGAGGGGCGGAGATCCTGCGATATCCACTTCGTCTTACGCTCCACCTTTGACGGCCTATCGAAGTCCCAAAAATATTTCAAACATGACCAAGGATCCTCAAAACTTGGTCAAGGGCCAACACACTACTTCATGGGTATCCAACCCCGTCCCCGTTAACAAAAAACATGGCACTATTTGCGCCTGCACTAACTTTCACGATCTTAATCATGCTTGTCCCAAAGACAACCTCCCCACACCTTTCATTGACCAAATTATTGATGACTGTGCAGACCACAAGGCTCTATCCTTCATGGATGGTTTCTCTGGCTACAATCAAATCCAAATCCATCCAGCAGATCAGTATAAAACTGCATTTACTACCCCATGGGGTACTTTTGCATATCGTGTCATGCCCTTTGGAGTAAAAAACGTTGGTGCTACGTTACAACAAGCCATGACTTATGTTTTCCATGATATTTCTTGCATAATCCTCGCTTACTTGGACAACCTCACTGCTCGATACAATAAATGAACACAACATCTAGACGACTTATGGGTCATTTTTCAACGATGTCGGCAGTACAATAACTGCTTGAACCCCCTCAAGTGTGTATTTTGTGTCATTGTCAGACACCTCCTTGGGTTCATTGTCTCCCAACACGGCATCACAGTTGACCCCCTTAAGGTCCAAGCTATCATAGAAATTCCACCACCTAGGAATTTGTGCCAACTACAGAGCCTATAAGTCAAAGCCAACTTTTTATGACACTTTGTCCCAAATTACGCCACTCGCGCGCATAGTTTCCTTCACTTACTGCGTCATGATATCCCATTCCGATGGGATCAACATGCTCAAACCTATTTTGATGATTTAAAAGTGGCTCTATCCAATGCCCCTTTGATTATTCCTCCCGACTATAATCACGATTACATCCTCTACTTGTTGGCCTCAACTGTCTCAGTAGCAGGAGTTCTCGTTCAACTAGGGGATGATGGCCGCGAGCATGTTATTTACTACATCAGTAAAAATATTTTAGGACCACCCCTGAAGTATAATCATGAGGAGAAAATCGCCCTCGCATTTGTCCTCGGAGTCTAGAAACTGTGTCATTATATCTTGCTTTGCACTACCAAAGTCGTGGAAGATTCCAACCCCGTGCAGTGCTTGCTTAGTCGACGAAAAATTAATGGTAAATTTTCTCGGTGGATCATCATCCTTCATGAATACAACTTATATTTTTCAACTCCCAAAATAAAAAAAGCACTTGTTCTCGCCGAACTCATCACGAAGTTTCCCTCGGACGCTACAATTTCACCCGTCAATATGGATTTTCCCGATGAACATCTTTTCTACATCCCCTCGGATGACCCCTGGTACGGAGACCTCCTCGTATACCTTTGGACATAGAAGTTTGGGTCTCATCTCTCTCGAGATGATCTTCGACTCATTCACCATTAGACCCCTCGATACCTCGTCATCCGTGACATCTTGTATCGACATGGGGTCGACACCGTACTCCTTCGATGTTTGACCATCGACGAAACAGACAAAGTCTTGAACAATTTCCATAGCAGTGCTTGTGGTGGCCACCTCTCAGGGATTTCCACAACCCAAAAAATCATTCGAGCCGAATGCTTCTGGCCCACATTGTTTCATGACTGCATCCACGCTATCAAGCGATGCGACAAATGTCATCTTTATGCATACAAAGCACGAGCGCCACCCACTCTTCTACATCTAGTCATCATTGTCAACCCCTTCTGCAAATGGGAATAGACTTCATGACTTGCAATCCTCCATCAACAATGGACACAATTACATCGTCGTGGCAGTAGATTACTTTACCAAATGGGTCGAAGCCACACCTACCTCCAATAACACCACTAACACAACAACACATTTTTTCTTCAATCACGTCATTACTCACTTCGGAGTTCCACTACAGTTAGTCTATGATCACGGTAAACACTTTGAGAATGATATCTTCGTCGAACTCTCCTCAAGGTTAGGCTTCTTCCACAATTGTTCCTCCCCATACTACCCTAATTCCAACGGACAGGTCAAGGTTGTTAACAAAGTCCTCAAAACCATGTTGCAACACACTGTCAACAAACACAAGACCAATTGGCATCATATGTTGTTTTCAGTGTTATGGGATTATCGCATGGAAGTCAAAACTGCCACCAGTTTTACACTGTTTCATATTGTCCATGGGATTGAAGCCACCCTCCCCATCGAGTGTGAAATTCCCACGTTTCGCATCGCCATCGAGCTATTACCTGACACTACTCCAATGGAGCAGTGCTTACTGAACTTAGAGTCGTTGGATGAAGATCGTTGGCCTTCCTTATAGAACAATGAAGTAGCTAAGAAATGGTCAAAGGCCACCTTTGAGCTCCATGTCAACCTTTCCTCATTTAACGAAGGAGATCTCATCCTAGCCTACGATATCGCTCACGATACTCTCGGTCATGGGAAATTAGAGTCATTATAGAATGGCCCCTACATCGTCCAACACTGCCTCAGTAAATATGCATACATCCTAGCCTCTCCAGAAGGCTATCCTCTCAAAGAACCTGTCAACGGGTTGTACTTAAACAAGTTTTACGCCTGAGCGTATTCATTATACACTAGGCTTTTTCTTTTGTACACATTTGTATAGTTTTTAGTCTTATTTTGTTCCCTCCATGCCTCATGTCTTATCTACCATCCGTGTTATTGACATATGCATCCTCCATCAGCCTACCACATTGGTTATGTTGACGGAGCTAGCCGTAGGACACAGAATCTTGCTTCGGTTGCTTGGGCCCTCTACACCCCCTCACATGAACTGCTCCACTCCAACGGCATATGTTTGGGCTCAACAACCAACAACTAAGCAAAATACGCAGCCAACATTGGCCTCCTCACCGAGGCCAGTCACTACCACAATCATCACCTTAGCATCTTATTAGATTCCCAACTTGTTGTCCTACAACTCAACAATGTGTATCGTGTTCGCAATCCTTGCCTCTTTCGCAAATACCTACAAGTTAGACTCTTATCTCAACATTTTGAGTCAATTACATTTACACATATTCCACGAAAATTTAATCAAACAACAGATAACATGGCTAACATAGTGTTAGATTGGCATTTATCACATCAAGACATCACCACACATACATAAGTCATCAAAGGTATGTCACAGCATATAGATTAGACATCATAAAAAACATAACAAAATATAATCACATGTAAACATCACGGATATCCCAAACATGTATATCCATATATATATATATATATATATATATATATATCGATCAATGTGTCATCAATGTTTACAAAAAAGTACAAAGTGTACATCACTCATAGGCAAGTGATCCCTCATCACCCTTATAGGTACAAAATGGGTGTCAAACTACCTTATAAAAAATGGGTTCGTGGGCCTATATAAATACAAAAATATACAACATAGCACTCAAGGTGCCCCCAAAGCAACACCACTAGGTCCTGCAGGAGGTGCCCCACCAACTAGGGGTCCTCCAGGTCTGGGGGGCAGTTGCCCAGTCATCACTTCCCCCGCTATAGTTTCTCTGCAGATCAGGGTCCGCAACTCTCCAGGTCCACCCACACATTGCTCCAGGACTCAATCGTTCTCGATATGGGACCACATGCCCTCGGGAACACCCTACAGTACCACCTCCAACCTCCATCGAAAATCCTCTAAACCCCCACCAGCCTCTACCTTAGGCGCATGTGAGGGCCCTGCACCTGGATCGTCAAATTTGCGCCTGCTACCGGGTCTCACCTCATTTGTTGGCCTCGCACCAGCATCGTCTCTCCCGCTTCGCTCTCCCACCTACGGCTCTACCCATGGCAGTCTCATTGGCCCCTGGTGAGCCGAATCTCCAACTAACTCTGCCTCTCAACCTCGCGGCCCCACATCTACAAAAACACAAACAAAGATAGAATAGACATCCATACATATAAACATATTATACACTATCAAAATCACAACACATAAGTACATCGACATACCTCTCTGGTCCCAATCCTCTTCAGGAGGAAACACCATCTACGGGTCATGTCAGAAGTCCATCCCACCATATGGACACTACAGTATGATATGTGGCATATGGTGCCACACACACGCCAATGTGTCCGTAAAATAGTAGCCACTGTCCCCCCCCTCCATGACGCATCAAAATCGACGCCCACTGCATCAGTCGTGGCTCTCATGCCCCAGTAGCCGGTAACAACACTCTAAGGTGTAACATGGGAACCCTCTCTAGAAACCATGCCACCAAGATAGATCCAAAGGAAAACTCACCAGAGTTGGTGGTCCGACACCGATTAATCTTCCCCATCATTTTGGCATGCAACATCAAGCCCCAGGAGAAAAAATCTCCATCCAATACTCTCTACATAATCCTTAGCTGACCACCACTGATCCACTGAGTCACTAAGGATCCATAGATCCTCACAATCATCACTACAATGCACTAATGCAAGAGTGCATCCATCGTCTCGATATGGAAAACTGAACCTGACATAATTTTCGGCCCCAAAAAATACCTTTGTTCCAAATCTACCAAGTGTACATCCCTTGGCAACTGGGATCAACCGGTAGGGACATTCCTCGAAAAGGGAGCCCCGTCAAGAAATAGACATCCTCCATAGCCAAGAATGTCATATGTTGCCCCCACATAATGAATCACTGCAGATCAGTTCTCCACATCGAAATCAGACACTAAAGAAGGTATTGTTGTGACCGTATCAGCGGGAAGTCAAAGAACTTGAGTAGCCCACAGGCTTCCAAGGGTCCCCGAATGCCCAACTCATCTCTCACCGCCTCCCTGAGGTGCTTCTAGTATCACTCTCTCCAGTGGACTGGCATGTTGAACTGGTCACCTGCATTCACACAAAAAACACTTGATCAACCATCATCATTCATTAACAAAACTCTTCAAAAATTACAAGTTTTTTCAAAATCCCCAGCTTTGCCTCAAGTGTGCGGCTGTCACCCCCCATAGGCGCGCACATATGCATGCATATTCTTCGCATAGGTGCAAATCAATGTGCAACTATCGAAAGAAATAAATGTGCATCAATGCACATATGTTACACCCGTAGGTGCACATTCATGTGCACATGTTCTCTACACAATTGTGTATTGATGTGCATCTTTCGGAGAAATAGTTGCGCATAGTGCGCAACTGTAAATCGAATAGTCACACACCAAATATGCACCTGTTTGTCCCACCCATGTGCCCCCCCATGCATGAATATCTTCAACACATCCACACATCATGCACATGAGAGGGAATTATACCTGTGCATCTCAGCACGAGTATCCTTCCTTCTCCCACGCATTGGTGGGCCCACCCCTACAAAAACCCCTAGTACGACCATCCATACGACCCTACCCAGAAAATAGAACCTGTCTACTATGTAGGAGGATGAGACCACTAACCTAGCTCTCACAAATCCTAGATCAGTCAGCTCAAACTCTTGTAATCTCCAAATATCCTCTAGAATCATCTCGTCACCTTACTATGGAAGCAGGTACAAATGAGGTGGAATTATGGGCCCCACAACTATATATATTACCTTTTTCCAAACTTCCCCACTCAGTTACATGAGCTCATAGTCTCTATTTTCCGATCCATCTTCAGCCATAGGATTAGGATCCCGTCGTCTACATAGTCACATTCCTCGGGTCACTATCCGTACTCGGCCCTGGGGGATCATTTTTTTCACATCATGCCTAGGTACGCATGCTCATGTTCACAATTATCAAATAGCTATCATATGTTCTTTATCTTTAGATATTTTTCACATCGGGTATTCGGTTTTAATGTGTACAGGTAGTTGGTCATCACAAACCAACATGTAATCATTCTCTCTGAATATCAATTGCATCTCCCAGTCACACCCTCCGACACTTTCCTATAGGATCCTCACATCCGGATCTATAGTACTATCCCCTCCATTGCCTTTCAGTATTGTCACCCAGTAGCACTCTTCCCCACATGAGTTGTACCATTCATAGTCCCCCTTGGCACTTTGACACTCATGCTGCTTTCACCCCCTAGGGATGGTAGTCTCGATAGTCTTATGCATTTCTGAGAATCAACCACATACTCCTTCTCCTCATTTTTTCTAAATTTCCTAATGAAACCCCAGGTTATCTCATCACGGTTCAATTTTGAATACGCCTCTGCAATATCATTAACCCTCCATTTCATCCACAATCAGTTTTCCCATCTGCAGATTGTCCTCCATTCATTTACCTCATATAGAAACCCACCCATGGGGCCCCCACCCTCCACTAGTTATCCACGCAACTTGCACCCTCACATGCCAAGCCATCTTGCACTGGGGCACCCGTTTCTGTATCTATACACTCATCCCAACTTATTCTTTTGGTAATTGTAAAAATCCTTTTGTTTCCAGCATTTACATAGCTTTTGTTCTTGCCCTTGGCGACCTTCTTTTCCTGGCACAAAAACCCATGTCGCCCTTGGTTCGGGAATTCATCATCTTCTACTCCTGTTGACATCGTCCATAAACCCCGAGTATCCCACAATCCATGTACCCATGATCTCTAATTTTGTCCACTTTTTCATGCCTTTGGCACAATTTAACCCACGTCTAGTCATCCCCCTGACCCTAGATCCAGTTTCACGGTTGTTGCCAATCACACTTCACATATATCCCCAACCAAGGGTAGTCTTGAATCTCACCGCATCTTGACTTTTTCCATGTTCCTTATCAGTTCATGATCTTATCCAGTGGATTTCATGAAGCCCTTTTTCTTCTTGGAGTCGCGTCTCCCTTTCTGTTGACATCAACATAGTTTCTAGAAGGGTGACAGTATCTTGACTCTCATTACCTTTCCAATGAGGAGTCTCGGACGACACATAGAGAACCATCATTACTCTTTGATGTCGTTGAACCCCATAACATTCGACTTCAACACAACCTCATGTTACGATCGGCCTCACTATGTGACTATTGCAGTCGTTTTATACTAGCTGAAGACCTCTGAATTCTTTAGGCCATCAATGCCTATGAGTCATCGACACTTCTTACATGCGTCCTTGCGTATTTTCAGAGTATGTTCACCATCTGAATTTTCATTTGTCGTTATCAAACCACCCCGGAGGGCGTTGCAATTATCTACATCAACATACAACTTCAGTTATTGTCATACATTTTTTGAGTTACATGACACGAGCATGGGGCATGCCCACCTCGTTTGTACATAGATTTTATTTTTTCCCTACCTAGAGAAAGTTTTGGGTCCCACAGTTTCCCCTCTCCCTCTGATGGATCGCTCTTGCAGTTCCTATCGATACTCTTCATTACGATGGTACTCTCAGTAGAAGAAACATTGATGCATTTCGGCAATACGTATGCTCCTACCCTCACACATTAGGGGGCATTTGTTATCACTGAAATTTCATCCGCAGTATTGCATGCAAATGGTTATAGGAATACAACATCTCTCAACACCCATTAGTTCACATGCAACCCAAAAAATGCATTTCCTAAAGGCACAAACTATACAACTAGTCAAAAAATTGACATGCACTGAAACACTAAAGGAAGCGTGCACACGTGCGCAGGCCGAAAAAGACCGTAGAGCGCACATGTGCCATATGTGCATCTGTGTACGAGAAAAGTTGCGCATTACTATGAACGATGCATTTATGGTTCTTTTCGGCCCCTCACCCAATTCTAGACCAGCTCCCAACTTGATTTGACCCTCAAATCCAAGCTGAATTAGAATGGGGGGCTAGTCAAAGACCTAAGGGTGCCCTAAAGGGCCCCTTGTTCACACTAAATACCAGTTGGATATTGCCTCAAATACATGCTATAAAGGGAGGCCATGGGTGCACTAAGAATTCAAGAATCTCATTGTATTATTATGATGCCTCTATTCTCCTTCAAGAAACCTCTTTTCTTCTTGGAGCATACTAGCATCATCTCAATAAGCTATTCACCTCACCTCTTGAGGGAATAGGCTTGGATTTCTTCCCCATTTTCTTTCTATTTTATCATTGTAAGAAGAGCTCTCACATAGGGGAATCAAGAGCCCTCCCAAGGAGGAAGAGGGGATCCATAAGTCCTCCTTTCTCTATGGTGTTTTCCCACTAATATAGTTATCCATTGGTGGCATGATTATTGATCATTTGTTTGTTTGATTTTGGTTCTAATTTCCTCATGCATTTTAGTTTTATTTCTTTCGTCATTTCTTTAGTTGTTTATAGCTTAGTTGTTTGTTTATTTCATGTGATTGAATTTTTCGATTCATACACTAACCTTTGTCATGTCTAGCAGGCCCAACTAGACTTGTAAGTGCCCTTCTTTTGCTCATTCAAGTGGTGAAAGGGACACAACCAGGAGTCTTCTTCTAGTTAGACTTAGTGTTAGTTTGAATTAAGATAATATTCTATGTATATACCTGTTAGCACATAATATTGTCATAGCATTATGGGTTTGTGATTTCTACATTGGTCTGTGTTTTTACTTATTTGTCCTCCTTTTGCAGACCCAGTCGTAAGTTTTCCTCTCGACTTGTAGTTTTCTGTTGTTTGTCTTCACCTGCTTGATAGACCTTTTTTTCCTTAGTAGCTTGCCTGAGAAATACCAGCCCTAAGCATTTTTGTTTTCCCCTAAAGTCACGCACTTCTCCCTTTACCTCTGTCACTGATCCTTTTGCTTTCCTGAGCCTCTAGCCAGTCATCCAAGTAGTTGTTCATAGACCACAATCATAAACACCAAACGCCGCACTTAGAGCGGTAAAATATGGATTCAAATCAAGAGAGCAAGCAAGATCAGTGTTCAATGGGGGAGATCCACCAAGTGGAGTGGATCGACGGTCATCGGGGGGTCAGAGCCATATAGTTGCACGAAGAATAGCATCAGGAAGATTTGTGGAATCACGATGCCATCCTAGCCATTGGTATTGGGAAGGACACGTGGCACAAGATTAGCGTTTCGTTGACTCGTGAGATGGAGCAGTCAAAGGACCGAGTCGTGAAGACTCGCTAAATAATTAGAGCTATTCATTCTAGAGGGGCACGTGCCACAGGATTTGAATCACAGAGAAGGTATTTCGAGAAAGTTGGGGTGAGAATTTTCGATGGCCCGAAGTCCTGAAACGCTAATACAATTTGGGTTGTCCGATTCAAAGAGATGAGTGTCACCTGATTTCAGCGATCGCGATTTCACGATTTGGAGGTTTGAGCATAGAGCGCAACATGAGTTCGTGAAACACGAAATCACGATGCACCTAGGAATCAGGCTTGCGATCACTGCCCAGGGTCATTTGGAGGCAAGGCTAAATAAAGGATATGTGTAGTGTCCCCAAGGTCGAGCCTCGTTACAGATCATTATATATGCAATGAATTGTAAATGTGTTCTATAGGCTGGTGAGCCAAGTTTTTTTATAAGCTGGAAGGCTTATGTAGTTGTTAGGCTAGGAAGCCTAAGTGTTTGAAGGCCAGGAGCATGTTGTTGTACTTATATGTATGCAGCACATCAGTGAAATATAAACACCCGCCAGGTGCAGACCGACCACGATGAATGAGTGATGGGGGACTGAGCGTCCACAGAGTGGGCAAGGAACTAGGGGATGGAAGGTGGGAAAGGGGATGAGTGATGAGCCTAGGGGCTAAGCCTAGGAGCTTAAGCCTGGGAAGTAATATTTTAATATTATTTAAAAAAAAAGAGACATGTGCATTTTCGTTTATCCTAAGTTCCTGGCAAGGGAGGGAAGGTGCAAAGAGGATGCACGTTGTGGTACGCATGTAGTTCCCAGGATGACAAGTGTCAACCCTGGTGCATGCAAATATAATCGCCGAGCTGAACCACGGGGGGAAACAACTTCTCCATTCTGACCCGAACCTCTAAGTGTGGAACCGGGTACGACCTCTGCCAGAATACCCTGGTTCATCTATGAAAACCGTAAATCCTGTGTTTGTTCTGCAAAAATATGTGTACGCCCTCTGTTCTGAGAGCCGAGAAGATTGTGTCCATCTGAAAGGCCAGTTCACTCTTTACCCGTTCGAAACTAGGGAGTCTGGGTAATTTACTGCGTGGATTGTTGTCACGCGTTTCCAGAACCAACACTGTGAGATCATCCTGTGACTGCTGAACCGGTTTGGGGAAGCCTGTGTCTGTGTTCCCCATGGGTTGTTGTGGTCACGCAGTATTGGATTGCATGAGGCTTGTTGGCCTGTGAGCGACTCCTCCAGGTGAGAGAGTGCGCAGAGGAAGGAGAGAGCTCCTGGAAGGAACCCTGTAGCTGCTAGAGAACCCGGAGACTTCCGGTCCGGTCTGTTCCTGTAACCCAAGGTAAGGGAGACTGGCAGCCGAAGGATTGTCCAGGTGACAGAGAAGGTGCACTCTCCTAGGGTGGAACAGGCATGTGGGGAATGAGGGTCTGTGGGCAGTGAGCGTGGGAGATTCCTGGGAGAGAGTTCCTTCCTGGTGGTTGTGAGTGATTGTTTTCCCTGTAACCTCAGCCTGAGTCTGGATTCCTTGCCCTGGGGTGGAGCTCAGTCCCAACTCAGGGGTGACCCAATGTTGAGTTGAGGAGCAGTGCAGTCTACGGCTGGGAGGTTCGTGGAAGGCCTGCATTTGGTTGGTGGATTCCACCATTGATAAAGATAAGTATCTGAATTATGTCTTATCACATTTCCACATGACTGTGCTGGATATATTATCATGTTTTCCACTGTGTAAATGAATTACTGTCTAATTCTATGGCTTGTTTAATTGTAACTTATATATTTTACTCTAAGAATTACGTGTGTTTAATTGTGTTAAATGCATGTGCTTATAATGTCTTTACGAATTATGTAAAAATTCATGTATAGCATGGTAACTGAGAGGTTTGGAAACCTCGGTAGTGAAAAAGGTACACTACAAAGTGGTATCAGAGCGAAGGTTTCGACACTAAGCCTAGATGGGCCAGTTGAGTGGTCTTCGGACCGAGGGTGAGAGGAGAAATTGTGTTGGGAGGACCAATTTCGGACCCTGGTATGGCTCGGAGTGTATAGGAGTTACTTAACTGTGCCTATAAGCTCAGGAGGTATAGTGGTGCTATGAAACCGCAGTTGGTGTGGTCTACGGCCACGGGGAGACAGGTCTCTACACCAATGGTGTTAGAACCATAGGATCTATTCGGGAGGGAGGGCGAACCCTTGTAACTGTCATATTTGGAGAATGTGCACAAGGTTTAAAGACTTTGGAGACTGCACAGGAGGTTACGGCCTCACCTGGAGTTTAAACTCGGGAGGATCATGAGTCGTAAGATCACTGTGGGATTACCCATCAACCGTCCGAGTTGACAGAAGTGCACAGGGTTTAAGTCCTCATGGGTAGAGGAGAAGTCCCGGAGAGGCGTCGGGATATTGGAGTCAGCGGGGTTTTAGAAGTCAAGAGAACCGAGACCTTGTGAGTCTCGAAACACCAAAGAAATCATAGTCGTAGGATCTCAAGGAGGACACATGTCATAATCCTGGAGAGAGTCGGAAATCGAAGAATCGGAGTTCTCAAGCACATAGAAATCTTGTCATACAGAATCGCGATCCTCGATTTCACGACAAGATCTGGACCATTCATATTAGGGGACACGTGACAGAGATTTTCCATCGGGGAAAGTCCCGACAAGGAGTAATTCCATCGGTGTTTGAAGTTCATCGAGAAATCGGGAACCCCAGTGACAAGTGATTCATACACTTTGAAACTCCAAACCCCGAAACCCCAACGAGAGCTTTGAGTACAGTCACGGGGTAGAGGTCACATGGACCTAGGCTTAACCGTGAAGGGATAAAGAAAAATGTGTGTCGGCATATCAGGAATTGGAGAATCGCGAGTCAGAAGGGTGCGTGCACATTGACGTCGCAAATCCTGAAACCCTGATGGACAGCTAGATGGCTGCGGTCATATGGTACATGGTCACATGGACCTCGGCATAGATGAGGGGGCTAAGGTCAAAGCTCATCGGGAAATCAGGGATTCCATTGTCAAGAGTTTTGGCACATTTCGATTCGCGAAACCCTGAACCCTGATAAGGGAAAAGGCCGGGGTCACAAGACAGCGGTCACATGGTGTAGAGCCCATAGCAGGGGCTAACGCGTAAAGGAACGCGTCGAGAGTCAGAGGATCGTGAGTCTTGGGGTAGAGTGTTTTACGACATCGTAAACCCTGTAGCCCCAACAGGAAGTAGGACTACGGTCCCAGGAAATTGTGGTCACATTGGCCAGGGCTTGGCTTGGAGGGCCAAAGCACATCAGAGGATCGGGAGTTCCGAGTACATGTGTAGCTTGACACTGCAAACCCTGAAACCCTGATAAGGGACATAAGATGATGGTCTTATAGTAGCCAGTCGTATGGATTAAAGGCTTAGTCTGTGGAGGCTAAGACGACAAGGTAGCGCATCGAGAAATCGGGAAATCGGGGATTCAACCCACCAGAGCATTGCCGGTTTCAAAACCCTGATAGAGGTAACCCCGATAGAAGGAAGGGAGACCTCGAAGAGTTTCCTGTAGGAGGAAAATTTCCCGATAGGGAAATAGGAGAATTTCAAGAAACCCCAGAAATTGCAGAACCAGACAGAGCTTGGAAAACTTTGTGAAGTTGAAATGTCTTTCGTTCTTGTTCATATTAGTTATAAACGTTGTGGACTATTCATGAATTTTAATGGCCTGACAATTTTGAATTGAATTACACAGTGCGTGTGCAGATTTCAACGAAGGCCAGAACCCCAGTTAATCAACGCCGAGTATGGAGTGGGAAAAAGTGCAGTTTACCCCTGAAATAGAAGATGAACAGGAAGGAAAGGATGTTAACATGGGAGTCGAAGGATTGAACTCTAATGGGCATGGAAAGGAGATGGATAAGGAAGGACGTATAATGAAAATCCTTGAAGGATTGCAAAGAGAGGCCAAGGAGCGTCGAGCTGATAGCCAAAATCTCATGAAGGTCAAGGATCGACAAGGGAAATTAAACTTAAAATTCTTGCAGAGTCTGGAAAGAATAGAGAAGAAACTTGAGAAGGAAAGAGACTCAGGTACAACAGAGAGTCACAGAGACCATGGGAGAAGAAGTAGGTCGAGGAGTGGTAGCCGACATCTTGGTCGCTCCCAAAGACGTTATGACAGTAAGACACACAGTAGTTCAAGCCCATCACCTACCATAAAACATCAAAAATCTAGAAGGGAGGAATTGAAAGGAGAGATGAATAAAATTAGGCCTCCAACATTCAATGGAGAACATAAGAAGGAGGAAGATGTCGAGACCTGGTTGCTTGTCATGAAGAAATACTTCCAACTGCAGAATTATTCTGCCCGTGCAGAAGGTAGAATTGCAATGTACCAACTGAAAGGAAAAGCGTCCATGTGGTGGGATCAGTTTGTGCAGGTGCAGCACATTCAAGAGAAAGAAGTCACTTGGAAGGAATTCAAGAGGTATTTCGAGAAGAAATACCTGACTAAAAGATACTATGACAGAAAGATGAAGGAATTCTTCTAACTCAAGTTGGGAAGTATGACCATGGATGAGTACGAACGAAGTTTTCTGGAACTGCTGAAGTATGTCCCATTCATCAAAGACGAGGCTGTTAAAATTCAGAGGTATCTGAGTGGACTGCCACCTTCCATTGGTGACAAGATTCAATACGATGATCCTAAGACCATGGAAGAAACCATAAGAAGGGAGAAATGCCTATATGAAAAACAAAGGGAAAAGCCTACCTTTCGGAAGGCTTGGGATGACCAGAAGAGGTATAAGAAAGAACAGAGGCAGAAGGGAAGTAAGCTTTCCTTTTTCAGAAACAGTCCTTGGGGACAGTTGTCTTTTAAAGAGACCAGGAAAGTTGAAGGGAGTGAGCAGATGCCAAGGCCTCCACCCATGGAGTGTTGGGGCTGTAAAGGGAATCATCGATATAGAGATTGCCCCCATAGGAAAGACAAATAAAGAACTGTCCATAGTGTTCAGCAAGCTGAAACAGTGGAGGATATGGGCAGCAGAATGTCGAGGATCTACGCAGCCCTGGACAATAAGAAAGCGGAATTTCAACTGCACATGATTGAAGTGGAAGGTATGATTAACAACTGACCACTTGTTATTTTGATTGATTCAGGGGCTAGACATAGTTATGTAGATCCTAGGGTGGTGGAAAATTTTCATCTAACGAAGAGCAAACATGAGAAGTCTTGGTTAGTGCAGTTAGCCACAGGGACCAAGAGGAAGGTCACTGAATTGGTTAAGTCCTGTTCAGTGGACATGAAATGAATGAGCACTAAGGCTGAATTGAACATTCTGCCTTTAGGATCATATGATTGCTTAGTTGGGATGGAATGGTTGGACCAACACCATGCCCTTCTGGATTGTCAAAACAAGAGGTTCACATGTCTGAACGAAGAGGGAAATTAGGTAACAGTCCAAGGAATTCCCAGAGCCGTGGCTGTGAGGGAAATCTCAGCTATGCAGCTAAAGAAATGTTACCGGAAAGGCTGTCAATTATTTGCAGCCCGGGTGGAAGAAGTATTCCAAAATGTGGTCTCGAATCTGGAAGACCACAGGGTACTCAAAGAGTTTGAGGACGTGTTTCAGGAGGTGCCTGGACTACCTCCGAAGAGGGACATCGATTTTTCTATAAATCTGATGCCTGGAGAAGCTCCAGTTTCGAAAGCTCCTTATAGGATGAGTACGCCAGAACTGAAAGAGTTGCAATTGCAGCTCGAAGAGCTACTAAAGAAAGGTTACATTCGTCCTAGCGTGTCACCATGGGGAGCCCCAGTCCTATTTTTGAAGAAGAAAGATGGAACGCTAAGGCTATGCATTGACTTTCGACAGTTGAATAAAGTCATTATCAAGAACAAATATCCTCTGCCAAGGATTGATGATCTTTTTGATCAATTGAAGGATGCAAAAGTATTTTCGAAAATAGATATTCGATCTGGATATCACCAAGTGAGAATAAGGGATGAGGACATCAGCAAGACTGCCTTCAGAACAATGTACGGTCATTATGAGTTCACTGTGGTGCTGTTTGGACTTTCCAACACACCTGCTGTCTTCATGTGCTTAATGAATGGAGTGTTCAGAAATTATTTGGACAAGTTCGTCATAGTCTTCTTGGACGATATCTTGGTGTACTCCAAGACAGAGGAAGAACACGAACAACATCTTAGAATGGTGTTGCAGGTGTTGAGAGAACACCAGCTTTACGCAAAACTGAGCAAGTGCTCATTTTACCAAAAGAAGATCCATTATCTGGGACACATTATTTCTAAAGAGGGGATCATTTTCGATCCTGAGAAGGTACAGGCCATACAAGAGTGGCTAGCACAAAGAAATGTGACAGAAGTTAGATCCTTTATGGGTCTGGCAGGTTATTATAGGAGGTTCATATCCGGATTTTCAAGGATAGCTCATGCTATCACTTCCTTGCAAAGGAAGGAGAAGAAGTTCAAGTGGACTGAACAATGTGAGAGCAGCTTCCAGCAATTGAAGCAGCTTCTCACTAGTGCTCCAATCCTAAAGATTGTTGATCCAAGTAAGGATTACGTAGTGTGCACAGATGAGTTTAAGGAAGGGCTGGGAGGAGTTCTCATCCAAGAGGGATCTGTAATTTGTTATGAATCCCAAAAGATGAAAGAACATGAAAGGAATTATGCCACTCATGATTTAGAGCTAGCATCAGTTGTCCATGCCTTGAGGAAATGGAGACATTACCTCATGGGCAAGAAATTCAAGATGAGAACAGACCATAACAGTCTGAAGTATTTATTTGATCAGCCAACCCTAAATGCCAGGAAAATTAGATGGCTAGAATTTTTGTGCGAATATGACTTTGATATCAGGCATATCAAAGGGAAAGACAATAAGGTGGCTGATGCACTCAGTAGAAAAGTGCATGAATTACATGCTACAACCATTAGCATGTACAGAACTGAGTTGAAAGACAGAATTCTTGAAGCTGCAAATGTTGATTTGCAGTACAAAAGACTGGTAGCAAAGCTATAACAGCATGAGAAACCACAAACCAAGGAAAGTTATACCTTGGGAACTGATAGTTTACTTCTGTATAAAAATAGAGTGTATGTACCTAATGACCGAGAATTGAAGCTGGCAATTCTAAAAGAAATGCATAATGTGACTTATGCTGGTCATCCAGGATATCAGAAGACTGTGACAGCAGTCAAAAGCCATTATTTTTGGCCAGGTATGAAGAAGGAAATTGCTGAATAAATCGCCAGATGTATGGAATGCCAGAAGGTCAAGGCTGAGCAAAGACACCCAGCAGGGTTGTTGCAGCCTTTACCTATTCCCGAGTGGAAATGGGATGTGGTAACAATGGATTTTATCACAGGATTGCCCAGAACAAGCAAGCAATGTGATTCAATCATGGTGGTGGTGGACAAGCTTACTAAAGATGCCCATTTTATTCCACTGAAAACCACCCACAGAGCAACAGATGTTGCTGATATCTTTTTAAAAGAAGTTGCACGCTTGCATGGAATTCCTAAGACAATTGTGTCTGATAGGGACCCGAAATTCACTTCGAATTTCTGGAAAGGACTGTTCAAAGGATTCAGAACGAATCTGAACTTTAGTACAATGTATCATCTCAAGTCTGATGGACATACATAAAGAGTAAACAGAGTAATTGAAGACATGCTGAGAATGTATGTGATGGATAAACCATCAAGGTGGGAAGACTACCTGCATCTGGTAGAATTCACTTACAATAATGGGTACCATGCATCTCTAAAGATGAGCCCATTCGATGCGCTTTATGGAAGAAAGTGAAACACTCCAGTGAGTTGGGATAATCCTACTGACAGAACAATAGTTGGACCTGAACTACTCAGAGAGATGGAAGATCAAATGATAAAAATCAAACAGAATCTGAAAGCTGCCTAGGACAGGCAGAAAAGTTATGTTGATAGTAACAGAACCCATAGAGAATTCAAAGTGGGTGACCATGTTTTCCTGAAAGTGAAAACTAACAGGAGTTCCCTGAAACTGGGAAGTTGCGCCAAGTTGGCAGCAAGATTTTGTGGGCCATTTGAGATCCTGGAACGGATTGGGCTAGTTGCATACATGCTTGCATTACCTGCATCTATGACTGTACATAATGTGTTTCATGTTTCACTACTTAAGAAATATGTACCTGATGCTAATCATGTTATCGATTGGACTATGATTCAGGTGGAACCAGAAGGTGTCCTGCAAGTGCATCATGTGCGCATATTGGACAGGAAAAGCAAGCAGCTCCGGAATTGAGTTATAGGGCTTGTAAAGGTCCAGTGGACCTGGTACGGTCATGAGGACACGACATGGGAGCATGAAGAAGTAATGTGGGCAGAGTACCCACATATTTTTGAAAATTTTGAAGGACACACAGAGGCAGTGTAAGTTGCACTGAGGACAGTGCAAAAATCAGGGGAGGGGGATTGTAGTGTCCCCAAGGCCGAGCCCCGTTACAGATCATGATATATGCAATGAATTGTAAATGTGTTCTATAGGCTGGTGAGCCAAGTTTTTGTATAAGCTGTAAGGCTTATGTAGTTGTTAGGCCAGTAAGCCTAAGTGTTTGAAGGCCAGGAGCCTGTTGTTGTACTTATATGTATGCAGCACATCAATGAAATATAAACACCCGCCAAGTGCAGACCGACCACGATGAATGAGTGATGGGGTACTGAGCATCCACAGAGTGGGAAAGGAACTAGGGTCTGGAAGGTGGGAAAGGGGTTGAGTGATGAGCCTAGGGGCTAAGCCTAGGAGCTTAAGCCTGGGAAGTAATATTTTAATATTATTTTAAAAAAAGAGACATGTGCATTTCCGTTTATCCTAAGTTCCTAGCAAGGGAGGGAAGGTGCAAAGAGGATGCATGCTATGGTATGCATGCAGTTCCCAGGATGACAAGTGTCAACCCTGGTGCATGAAAATATAATCGCCGAGCTGAACCACGGGGGGAAACAGCTTCTCCATTCTGACCCAAACCTCTGAGCGTGGAACTGGGTACGACCTCTGCCAGAATACCCTGGTTCATCTATGAAAGCCGTAAAGCCTATGTTTGTTCTGAAAAAATATGTGTACGCCCTCTGTTCTGAGAGCTGAGAAGATTGTGTCTGTCTGAAAGGCCAGTTCACTCTTTACCCGTTTGAAACCAGGGAGTCTGGGTAATTTACTGCGTGGATTGTTGTCACGCGTTTCCAGAACCAACACCGTGAGATCATCCTGTGACTGTTGAACCGGTTTGGGGAAGCTTATGTCTGTGTTCCCCGTGGGTTGTTGTGGCCACGCAATATTGGATTGCGTGAGGCTTGTTGGCCTGTGAGCGACTCCTCCAGGTGAGAGAGTGTGCAGAGGAAGGAGAGAGCTCCTGGAAGGAACCATGTAGATGCTACAGAACCTGGAGACTTCCGGTCCAGTCTGTTCCTGTAACCCAAGGTAAGGGAGACTGGCAGCCGAAGGAATGTCCAGGTGACAGAGAAGGTGCACTCTCCTGGGGTGGAACAGGCATGTGAGGAATGAGGGTCTGTGGGCAGTGAGCATGGGAGATTCATGGGAGAGAGTTCCTTCCTGGTGGTTGTGAGTGATTGTTTTCCCTGTAACCTCAGCCTGAGTCTAGATTCCTTGCCCTGGGGTGGAGCTCAGTCCCAGCTCAGGGGTGACCCACTGTTGAGTTGAGGAGCAGTGAAGTCTACGGCTGGGAGGTTCGTGGAAGGCCTGCATTTGGTTGGTGGATTCCACCATTGATAAAGATAAGTATCTGAATTATGTCTTATCACATTTCCACATGACTGTGTTGTATATATTATCATGTTTTCCGCTGTGTAAATGAATTACTGTTGAATGCTATGGCTTATTTAATTGTAAGCAGTAACTTATATATTTTACTCTGAGAATTACGTGTGTTTAATTGTGTTAAATGCATGTTCTTATAATGTTTGTACGAATTATGTAAAAATTCATGTATAGCATGGTAACTGAGAGGTTTGGAAACCTCGGTAGTGAAAAAGGTACACTACAATATGATCTTGATCGAGCGATGGTCGGCTGAGGTTGTTCAAGGGATGATCATGGCCGTCAGATTCAAGGCAAATCCAATTGTTGATCCAAATGGGCCATTTCGTGGGAGAAAGCATCAGGATATTTGAAATCAAGAGGAGTGAAAACTCCTGAAATGCAAAATCTCGAGTTTTCAGAGGGATAAGCACGAGGTCAAGGCACGTTGTTGTGTGTGACAAAGGAATTGTGAGTTCACCTGGAACATTCATGGTTGTCAGGCTTCCTCCTGATCCCAATGAATGTAGTTAATGAAAATGGGTAAGGTAGTTGAAACCTCATTCCATCACATAAATGGAAAGTATGGAAAATCTGGCCGTGGAGGCCAGACTGTCAGCTAAAAGTTCCTTTGTCATGAATTTTCCTTTGAAGCCCATGCTGATCTGATCTTGCGTTTGACAGAAGAGTGCAAGTGCATCCTAACAGAAGAAGATGTAGATGCCAAGATTTGAATGAATGAACATAGTGTGTTTCTGTAGGGAGCAAGTTGCTTTGAGTATATATACTCAGTTTTTATATTTTGTAATGGTCGATGGTAGAGCGAAGCTCTCGTATTGTAAAGTCTTAATGAAGCTTTTGGTTTTCTGGCTATGTATCTATATTTGAGACTTCTTGTTTAATGAAAGTCAACTTTCTTACTCCCTCTTGTTTCCTTCTGATGCTGAAAGAGTTCATGGTTGACTGATTTACTTGAATTATTGTGATTGCATTATGATGAAAGTTTGATTATAGTGATGTTATAATTTCTTTCAGTTCCTTTGAAATTTGAATTCAAGAAGACCTTGTATTTGAATTTTTCTTCCTTAGGCTGCCAGAAAGCCGGATGTTTACGACAGACCTCTACATTCTTTGCTGAAGTATTCCCCCTACCCATCCTTACTATAGCCTATTGACTGAAGTTGAACCAAACCTCACCTTCTTGTGCATATCAGTCCAACCTTCTGAGTTAAGACGATATTTTCTTGAGATTGCACCCATTTGACCTCTTTTATAACCAACCCATGACATAAAATTCTGATGGGTATCAAGCTTACCTCTGCCGCAATCCAGAGGTGACTTCTGGTGCTAACATTTATGGCGTTGTTGTCGGGGACGAAATTGAATATTTTCCCTAGGATTGAACGAAAAATCTTACTAGTTATGAAGGTGCATCAGAACTTAGTACCTCGAAGATTGCAAATGTGCACTTGGTGACTCCACTGTGGTGACTCCATTGGTGTGAATCCACTGGCGACTCCACTGTTTCAGCCATGGATTCTAGAGGTAGACACACGAGGTCTACTCCGTAGCTGGATTCAACAACACTTGAAGCTGACCCAGAGAAAATTGTCAAAAATGGAAAGGCCCCTCAAGAAGGTACTTATGTTGCTGAACCAGGTATTTCTGATGATTTTCACTATCCTCCTTTAGAAACTCCAATATTTTCTTCTCATTCTCCTATTATACTGTCTGTTGGAGTTTCTCGAATTTTAAAGTTTAGGAGTGTGCCTGTTGTGTTTTCCTCTCCGGGTCTGAATTTGGAGGAGGAAATCCTTGTCACTCCTCTCTCCCCTGAAGTTGTACCTTGGTGTAGACCCCTGACCTCAGAAGATTTTCCCACTCCAGGTTTTGTTACTCCTCCTCCTGTTATAGTTATTGATTTTGTAGAAAGGGAATCCTCTTTTCCCTCAAGCCCTGTAGCCTTTTCTCCAAATCCTCTGTTGTTTTCCTTCCCTCCTGGAATTTTAGTTCTAGTCTCCCCTATTCAAACCCCTTCCTCTCCTAGTTATCCTCCAACTACCATCCCTATGGCAGGTGCTAACCCTCCTAGGAACATAATGGATTCCATAGTGGCTGCAAGATATGCCCCTTTAGTCCTACCTCAGCCAATGAATGCTCTCCCTGGTGGAGATTACCTAAATTATATGCCCAAGTTCACGGGAGAAGAAGACATAACGGCTGAAGAACACCTTTTTGCCTTCTACAGTTATGCGGACGATCGAAATATTGAAAATGAGGACGTCTGGATGAGATTTTTTGTCCAGAGCCTTGATGGTGAGGTTAGGAAATGGTTTAGGGGATTGACCCCTGGATCCATTGCTAGGATTGAAGATTTGGATGATGTTTTCTTGAGACAATGGGGGGATAAAAAAGACTTTATGTACTATATTACAGAGTTTGGGGCTCTGAAGAAAGAGGAGGGAGAATCTGTCTTTGACTTCTCCAAAAGATTCAACAAAATGTATAATAAGATCCCTGCTGAGATAAATCCTACCGAAGCCTCTGCCAAAATCACTTATGCTAGTGCTTTTGACCTCGATTTCTACCTCCTTCTCATAGAGAGAAGAGCTACTTCCCTGGCTCATATGCAAGATGCAATCCTGGAAGTAGAATCCAATATGTTGGAAGTTAACAGGATTAGGAGAAAAGATGACAAAGATGGAGGAAGAGGAAGATATGAGGCCTCAACCTCTTGTTATTTTACATCTCACCCTCAAGTAGATGAATTGACCAAGATGGTGAAGTCCCTGTCTACAAAAACGGAAAAGATGAAATTTGAAGGGAAGCAAGGTTATAATAATGTCCAAAATACTGATAACAGAGGCAACTTCAGGAGGCCAAATAACAATACCCCTTAGATACTTCCAAGAGAGCCCCGAAGCAGAGATAGGGATGATCAGAAAATCCAAACCCCCCTCCAGAATAACCTTGTTGTTAATGAAGAGAGGGAGGAAGAAGAGCTTGATCCTAAAATCCATTGTCTCAAAGACACCTCCCATTTTCCCCATTTAACTCAATCTGCATACGAGGAGTCCCTTATAGACATTCAAATAAATGAGCTGAGTAAGGGGGAGAAGGAAAATAGTGGTCCTAGCAAATACAACCTCTTGTCTAAGAAGAAACAAGGGAACTCTGACATCCCTGATCTAGCTCCCAGAGTAGAGAAGCATGCTAAATGTTGGAGTTACTTCACACACTCCTAGGATTTATTTTTATTAAGGTTTTTCCTTGTTTATTAGTCATAATTAGTCATTATCCAGTCTCCTATATTTATGGGAGAATATTCCACTTGAAGAATATTCTCTTTCAGTTGACACTTCAGTTTGACTAGTTGAGTTGAGTTTAGATGTTGCATTGGTTTTGTCACCATGCAACATTGGGATTATCACCAGCTAATGTGCACTTGCCTTGGGATCATCACTAGAATCACGCATTACCCTTGATTTCTTGAGTTAACTCCTCACTACTCTCTATTCAGTCAGTTAACTGAAGACTGGTTGACTAGTTAACTCAAATAGGTGGCAGTTCACTCCTGTGACTGCCTCGGAGACTAGACTAGGTAGCAGTTCACTCTTGTAACTGCTGGTGTGTGTCAAGATCACTCTAGAACACCATTATGGCTCATTAGTTACTCATGTATCCTATATCTATTGTAAATTATTCACTCTTTGAGTGTGGAATATGGTTAATGAGAATTCTTCCATTCTTTCTCTCCTTCTTCTTCTTTCTTCTATTCTATATGCAAATGTGTGTATCATTGTTTAGCTAGATCTATTCTGTGTAGGTCAACCCATTTACATGGTATCAGAGCCGACGGACTGCTAAGAAAAAGCTACACCAAATCATTTTTTGCAGGTACAAAAGATTGAAGACAACAAAAAGATGGATTATCTGCCTGAAATACTTCTCACGCCTCATAATTATTTGGAATGGAAGCCAAAAATTCTGGTTATGCTCATATGCAGAGGCTTGTACCAAATAATTATGGCAATGGAAGTAGATCCTGATTCTGTCAATGAGAAAAATGACTTTCTCAATAGACAAGATATGGCCATAGGATGTATCCTCTATTTTATTTCTCCCGAAATTCTCCATCAAGTATATGATGACTCACAAGAGATCACTCCAAATGATTTATGGAGCAGATTGGAGGTTTTATTTGGGAATAAGGAAGAATGCATGCAAAATCTTGACAAGATAGAGAATGTAGAAAAGCCACTGGAAGATAAATCATCTCAGTTTGAAGAGCCTTCTACACAAGTATTTGCACAAATTTGTATTCCAATAATTAAAGATGATGTCTACTCCATTTCAGATTTGTTTTATGAAATTCATGTGGAATATATATGGCATGCATATCAGGAGTTACATGCAGATATGTTTCCATGTGCAATGCATGCATCTCAGGAGACAAAAAGGGAGACGCGCACATCATACTCCATTCTGATATTTTCTGAGAAAAATTTTCAGAAACAAATTGTATATTTGAATTCGTCTCGGGAAAATATCCAATTTCAAAAAACAAAATCGTCCGAAACGAAGTCTGAAAAGTGAAGTTATGATCATTTTAAAATCAACAAAATTTCTGCGTTTTTTCGGAAACGGCCGCACAGTTTTCAAAATTTCATCCAAACTTTATTTGGATATTATTCATTACAAGAAGAGAAACTGGATATGTGTTGACATATCAATGATACATATACTTCATCAGATCCGTGCATACATCTACATCTTCAACAAAATCTTCAAAGAGCACAAACTTGCACAGTTGCGAGGTCTTCTTGGAGTGAAGGACATGGTTGCTTAGCAACTATTTTTTTTTGTTCCTTCTCATCCTTTTTTTATGCATTGTAATTTGAGGNGGGGGGGTTCCCATGAGATTTTCCCTCTTTCCTCATTTATTTCAATGTAACTTTTGTATTTGGGTACTTAACATGACCTTGTTGTTGGGACCCATTGTTTATTTTCACCATAGTGATGTTCAGGGGGGGTGTTGGAATTACTTCACACACACCTAGGATTTATTTTTACTAAGGTTTTTCCTTGTTTATTATTCATAATTAGTCTTTATCTAGTCTCCTATATTTAGGGGAGAATATTCCACCTGAAGAATATTCTCTTTCAATTGACACTTCAGTTTGACTAGTTGAGTTGAGTTTAGATGTTGCATTGGCTTTATCACCATGCAATATTGGGATCATCACTAGATAATATGCACTTGCATTGGGATCATCAGCAGACTCACACATTGCCCTTGATTTCTTGAGTTAACTCCTCACTACTCTCTATTCAGTTAGTTAACTGAAGACTAGTTGACTAGTTAAGTCAACTATGTGGCAGTGCACTCCCGTGACTGCCTCAGAGACTAGACTAGGTAGCAGTTCACTCCTGTAACTGTTGGTGTGTGTCAATATCACTCTAGAACACCACTATGGATCATTAGTTACTCATGTATCCTATGTCTATTGTAAATTATTCACTCTTTGAGTGTGGAATACGGTTAATGAGAATTCTTCCATTCTTTCTCTCCTTCTTCTTCTTTCTTCTATTCTCTCTGCAAATGTGTGTATCATTGTTTAGCTAGATATATTCTGTGTAGGTCAACACATTTACAATAAAGATGCAGAAAACAACAACAAATAAAATAAAGCTCAGAACCCCTCACTGATACCCAAAGACCCTGTCCCAGAAGTGAGAGAAATTCTGAAGCCCCTTTCCTCTTTTAGTTTTGAGCATGAAATTCAAAAGATCAGGATCCCTGTGCCCCTTTCAGAGCTAATTAAGCATGAATATTTCAAAAAATCCCTCTCCAAGTTGTTGCAGTCTAAGCCATCCTGCCATTCCACAGACTTAGTAAATCTTCAAGATGAAAAGACAACAATCATCTTAGGTCCTATGGTAGAATATATAGATGATTCATCCCCTCCCTTCTATATGTCACTAAACATACATTATAAGGTGTTGCATAACTATTTGATGGACTCAGGGGCATCTCATAATCTCATTCCCAAAACTGTCATGGAAGAACTCGGGTTAGAAATCACAAAATCTTATCATGATTTGTATTCTTTTGTTTCAAGGAGAGTGCAATGTCTTGGGGTCATCAAATACCTAGTCGTGACCTTTTTTCATCTGCCCATGAAAAGTGTGGTCATGGATATCATGGTGGTTGATTTTCCTCCCAAGTTTGGCATGCTATTGTCCAGATCTTGGATAAAAAGAGTTGGGGAAACCTTGCAGATGGACCTCACATATGCTACTATTCCATTGTTTGGAGGGGAGCATAGGAGACTGTACAAAGAAGCTCAGTTGGCCTACATTATTAGTGATGATGCAGACCCCACCAATCATCCTATATTTTCACTCGACACTAATTTGGGATCTAGTTTGTTACAACTCACAGATACTCCTGAAGCTCCTCTCAAATTCATAAAGCAACCCATTTCTTTTCGTGAAATACCTCCTCCAACTACTTTTGTGTGGAAAATGTACTTCGATGGAGCCTCTTCTAGGGAATGTGTTGGTGCCAAAGTATTTTTTGTGTCACCTTGTCAAGAATCCATACCTTTGTCCTATAAACTAGAATTTGAAGCTACCAATAATATGGAAGAGTATGAGGCTCTTTTTTGGGGTTTGAGGGCTACGAAAGACATGGGAATTGAAGATCTAGTAGTATTTGGAGATGTTGAACTAATTGTTCACCAGGTCAAAAATGTTTATCGAGCCAAACACCCTAGGCTAAGGACTTAAAGGAATGATGTGTGGGACCTGGCTGACAATTTCTTCTCAGCCTTCAACATTTCATTCATCCCAAAAGAGGAAAATATTATGGTTGATTCTTTGGTTGTCTCAGTGAGCCATCTTAGGGTCCCACTGCCACCTAAGCTCAGGTATGATGTTGAGATTAGATATAGGCCCTCTATATCTAATAATATCAAGCATTGGAAGGTGTTCAAAGATGATCTTGAGATCAAAAAATTTCTTGAGTTTGTTGATGAGTTCTCTGCATTACACATTGATCAGGATCATGATTCTGAAGGTGACCCTCCCCCTGAAGTATTTTTGAATAAAATTTCTAATCACCATATTGTTTACCTGCCTAGAAACCACATTCCAAAGGGACTAGTTCCTTTATAAATATTGTTCGATGGGAACGATGTGGCAGTAAATTTTAAAGGCCCAACTGAGGATGTTGATGTAGCTGAATGCAATATTGGTACATAGGAGGATCCAAAATTCATCAAGTTGTCAAGCAGTCTGTCAAGGGAGAAAAGGGCTGAGTATGATGAGTTACTAAAGGAATTCACCGATGTTTTTTCCTGGACCTATGAAGACCTCAGAACATATGACACAACCGTCATTGAGCATAAGATCCCATTGAAGGAAGAGGCCAAACCATTTAGGCAGAAATTAAGACAGACAAATCCTATGATGCTATCTATTATGGAAAAGGAGGTAAAGAAGTTGTTGAATGCCCAAATCATTGTCCCTTTGGGATATTCTGAATGGGTAGCCAACCTGGTCTCGGTGAGAAAGAAAAATAGAGAAATCAGACTATGTGTTGATTTCTGAAATCTGAATAGAAGCTCAAAGAAAGAAAATCACCCCTTGCCGAAAATGGAACAAAGGGTAACTGGCGTATCAAGGATATCCATGATTGATGACTTTTCAGGATACAATCATATCTTGGTCCTTCCTGAGGATAGAGAAAAGACAACCTTCACCACTCCTTGGGGCACATTCATGTATGCAAAAATTCCCTTTAGATTGATGAACATAGGAGAAACCTTTCAGCGAGCCATGGACATCACCTTCATTGGAGAAAGAGATAAATTTGTGGTCATTTATCTGGATGACACAACAGTCTTCTCCAAATTTGATAAAGAACATTGTCAACATCTAAGGAAGGCCTTCTCGAAATGCAGGAGGTTTGGTCTCTCCCTAAATCCCAAGAAGTCTTTATTTTCCATGCAGGAAGGAAAATTGTTGGGACACATTGTATTAGCTGAGGGACTCAGGATTGATTCAAGCAGGGTAGAAGCTATTCAAGCCTTATCACTTCCCAGATCCAAGAAAGAAATTCAATCCTTCCTGGGAAAAATCAATTTCTTAAGAAGGTTTGTTTCAAATTTTGTTGAATTGGTGAAGCATATCACAACCATGCTCAAGAAGGGGAACGAAGTATAATGGACTGTTGAGTCCATAGAATACTTCAACCAAATCAAGAAGGCACTGAATGAGGCACCTATGCTAATCAGCCCCGATTATTCCAAGGATTTTCTGATTTTTTCCTTTGCTTCCTTTGATACAGTGGCAGTTGTTTTCTTGTAGAAGAATGTTGAAGGGCTGGAGCAACCTATTTCCTTTTTCAGCAAAGCATTGAGGGATGCAGATATCAAATATGACATCATGGATAAACAGGCCTATGCCTTGGTGAAAGCTCTTAAATATTTTAGAGTCTATGTTTTTCATTCGAAGATCATCACATATGTTCCTTCGGCTTCTGTGAAGGAAATTCTCATTCAACCTAACATAGACGGGAGAAGGAGCAAGTGGATTGCTAGAATCCTTGAATTTGATCTCGAAATAAAACCCACCAAGCTAGTTAAAGGCCAAGGTTTAGCCAAGTTTTTGGCTGAATCTAATTGTAAATCTATGGGGTTTAACTTCATCAACTCTTGCTCAGAAAACCAGCAGGATGAAGCGTCTGATAAAGATCCTCGGGACAACCCTCCATTAGCAGAATGCACCTGGTACAAAGATATTATATTGTTTCTGCAGGAATTAAGGCCCCCTGATGGTATGGGAAGGAGAAAGGCAAGATATTTAAAGCTCAAAGCAAACATATATTTCCTTATCGACCAGGTTCTATATTGGAAAGACCCTCTAGGAGTGCTTCTGAGATGTTTGGACCCACAAGAGGCCCATAAAATTATATTTGATTTCCATAATAGCCTATGCGGGGGACATCAATCTTGGAAAACCATTGCCTACAAAATTCTCAAGGCTGGGTACTACTAGCCTACTCTATTCACTGATGTCTATGCAAAAATCAGGGCTTGCATCAAATGTCAGAAATTCTTTGGAAAGCAGTAACTCAAGTATCTTCCATTGAAGCCTGTACTAGCTTCAGGACCCTTTCAATAGTGGGGTCTGGATTTTATCGGGGAGATTCATCCTCCTTCAAGTGGTCAACACAGGTGGATCCTAACTACAACAGATTGTTTCACCAAGTGGATAGAAGATATCCCCACAAGGAGTGCTTCTCATAAGGTGATCATCAGTTTCCTGGAGGATATTATAGTAAGATTCGGTTGTCTAAGCAGGATCATCACGGATAACGTGAAATCCTTCAAAGTTGATCCATTGATCAAATTTTGTGAGCAGTTTGAAATTTCATTAATTCACTCAACCCCTTACTATCCACAAGGGAATGGACTAGCAACGTCCTCTAATAAAATCCTTATAAAGATTATCAAAAGGTTGTTAGAGGACAACAAGAAAGCATGGGATTCAAAGCTCAAATTTTCTTTGTGGGATGATAGAGTGACAACGAAGACATCCCTGGGCATCTCTCATTTCCAACTTGTATACGGGACTGAAGCAGTTTTTCCTTCCTAGATCACCCTTCCTGTGGAGAAATTCTTCCAAGACTACCATGAAGATCCTGATGACATGATCAGGAGGATATATCAACTGGTAGAAGTGCAATAGGCAAGAGAGAAGTTTTGGGATAGATCACATCACCTTCAGCAGAAAATCAAGCAGGCCTTTGACAAGAAGAGAAATAAGGACGATTTACAGCCGGGAGATCTGGTCCTCAAATGGGATGCGCCCAGATAGGAAAAGGGCAAGCATGGAAAATTTGAATCCCTTTGGATCGGCCCCTTCAAAATTTATGATGCATCTCCTAACAACACTTATAGGTTGAAGAATTTGGAGGGTGATGAATTTTTTGGTGGCCCAGTAAATGGGCACTTCCTAAAAAAGTTGTTTGTTTGAATCCACAATCGGCGTTCCACCATTGTAAATACCGTCCATGTTTTATGTATTTTATTTTAGTAGGAGACTCCATGACCCAAAGCAAGGCATTGGAGCTGCGTGTTCTTGGCAGCTTGCAGGGAGCATGCCATCCCCTGTGGAGCCAAATGTTAGCACATAATCTTGTTAGATCCTTAGGGGTTTGTGATTTCTACCTTGGTCTGTGTTTTTACTTGTTTGTCCTCCTTTTGCAGACCCAGTCGTAAGTTTTCCTCTTGGCTTGTAGTTTTCTATTGTTTGTCTTCACCTGCTTGATAGACCTATTTTTCCTTAGCAGCTTGCCTGAGAAATATCAGACCTAAGCCTTTTCATTTTCTCCTAAAGACGAACACTTCTCTCTTTACCTATGTCTCTGATCCTTTTGCTTTCCTGAGCCTCTATCCAGTCATCCAAGTAGTTGTTCACAGGCCACAGTCGTAAATACCAAACGTTGCACTTAGAGCGGTCAAATATGGATTCAAATCAAGTGAGTGAGAAATATCAGTGTTCAATGGTGGAGATCCACCGGGTGGAGTGGATCGATGATCATCGGGGGGGTCAGAGCCATACATTTGCGTAAAGAATAGCGTCAGGTAGAGTTGTAGAATCACGATGCCATCCTAGCCATTGGTATTGAGAAGGATGCGTGGCATAAGATCAACGTTTTGTTGACTCGCAAGATGAAGCACTCAAAAGACCAAGTCGTGAAGACTCTCGAAACACGAAGTCGTGAAATAATCGGGGTCGTTCATTCTAGAGGGACACATGGCACATGATTTGAATCATGGAGAAGGTCTTTCGAGAAAGTTGGGGTGAGAATTGTCGATGGCCTGAAGTCCCGAAACGTCGATACAATTTGGGTTGTCTGATGCAAAGAGACGTGTGTCGCCTGATTTGAGTGATCGTGATTTCGCGACTCAGAGGTTTGAGAATAGAGCGCAACATGAGTTCGCGAAATGAGAAATCACGACGTGCCTGGGAATCAGACTCGCGGTCACTGCCCAGGGTCATTTGGAGGCAGGGATAAATAAAGGATAGGCTCCTGATCGAGCGATGGGCGGTTGAGGTTGTTCAATGGATGATCTGGTCATCCGATTCAAGGAAAATCTGAGCGTTGATCCAAATGGGTCATTTAGCAGGAGCAAGCATCGGGATATTTGAAATCAAGAGGAGTGAAAACTATTGAAATGCGAAATCTCGAGTTTTCAGAGGGATAAGCATGAGGTCAAGGCTCGTGGTTGTGTGTGACAAAGGAATTGTGAGCTCACCTGGAACATTCATGGTTGTCAAGATTCCTACTAATCCCAATGAATGTAGTTAATGAAAATGGGTAGGGTAGTTGAAACCTCGTTCCATCACATAAATGGAAAGTATGGAAAATCTGGTCGTGGAGGTCAGACTGTCAGTTGAAAGTTCCCTTGTAATGAATTTTCTTGTGAAGCCCATACTGATCTGATCTTGCGTCTGACACAAGAGTGCAAGTGCAACCTGATAGAATAAGATACAGATGCCAAGATTTGAATGCATGACCAGAGTGTGTTTCTGTAGGGAGCAAGTTGCTTTGAGTATATATACTTAGTTTTTATATTTTTTAATGGTCGATGGTAGAGAGAAGCTCTCGTATTGTAAAGTCTTAATGAAGCTTCTGGTTTTCTAGCTATGTATTTGTATTTGAGACTTCTTGTTTAATGATAGTCATATTTCTTACTCCCTCTTATTTCCTTCTGATGCTGAAAGAGTTCATGGTTGACTGATTCACTTGAATTATTGTGATTGCATTATGATGAAAGTTTGATTATAGTGTTGTTATAATTTCTTCCAGTTCCTTTGAAATTTGAATTCAAGAAGACCTTGTGTTTGAATTTTTCTTCCTTAGGCTACCATAAAGCCTGATGTTTACAGTCGACCTCTAAATTCTTCGTTGAAGTCTTCCTCCTACCCACCCTTACTACAGACTACTGACTGAAGTTGAACCAGACCTCACCTTCTTGTGCATATCAGTCCAACCTTATGAGTTAAGACAATATTTTCTTGAGATTGCACCCATTTGACCTCTTTTATAACCAACCCATGAAATAAAATTCTGATGGGTATCAGGCTTACCTCTACCGCAATCCAGAGGTGACTTTTGGTGCTAACAATACCTATTCTCTCAAGTTATTATTTTTTATTTTTTATTTTTTAAATCCTTTTTATTAATTTCATTCACACATGTGCACTTTAACCAACCTTTAAATTTTTAATTCCCCAATTTATAGTTTGATTATATCTCAAATATTTTAACTTATGTCATAATGCATTTAGTCCTTTATCTAAATTTAGACTTAGACTTAGTATTAGACTTAGGCTTAGACTCTTGTTAGGATTTTAATTTGTAATTTACTGTTTAATTAATTATTTTATTCTAACAAGGTCTAACCATTTCAATGTTTTCTAGGACACCTAAATTTATTGACTCAAGTTTTAATTACGCGACGTGTCCTTCAAAATGCACCTTCGTGCTCCAAGGGTGCCACTCGCCTTAGACTAGTTTTGGAAGTTTATCCGACCCTTGGAGTCAAAACTCCATTCGTTCGACCTTGTGAGAGACTAAAGGATTCTAAGGAATAAGGATTCCTCCTTATTGCGTGTCCCTTAGAAATCTTCATGAGCGACTATCTCAGTCCATCCTCATGACATCGTGGACCTCTTGAACTAGGTAATTGTTAACCTACAATTTAGACAACATCGAGAGTGCTAGTAGGATGTGACAGGGACGCTACCACACCTCTCCCACAATGTTTGATTTTTGTGCATGACCCCTTTATTCCTTATGTGAGTCGGATTAGCAAGCATCTTCAAGCCTGCATGCACTGACAAAAACAATATAAATAATCCATATACATAAATCATAATGTAATCAATCATGTATCACATGTGCGTAAATACAATTCATGTTGGTTTTGGAACCTGATTATCTTCTTGATTCAGACATATTTTTTTTTAGCCATGTTTATACCCCATGAAGACTGAACACCCCAAAAATGTAGGGGGGGAAGCATCCCCCGAATGAAAATTTTCCTTTTAAATGTATATTGTAATTTCATAGTAAATTTGGACTGTTCGTTATAAGGTCGCAAATCTGACTGTAGAAGTCATGTTAGAGTTTTTTTCCCTAGAAGTCAACCCTCTTTTATGAGGGAATTGTATTGCGGCTATGTATTATTTGTGAATATTGTATTCTAAGAGAGGATACTATGAGAGAAAGAAGAGGAAGTTGCAGTGAGTGTGTTGTAGGTTTTATCCCTTCATTTGCTAGATAATAATAAAGAAAGGACCTAGAAATTTTGCTTATGGACGTAGCCCACACTGGGGGAACCACGCATTTATGTGTCTCTATTTTATTGTGTATATTATGTCCAAATTTGGTTTATTTTATTTCTCTGTGATCCTATTTTTTCTAACAACTGGCATCAAAGCAAAAGGTAACTCACGGGAAAAGAGGTTCCTGTTTTGAGTGGGAGAAATGGTGGAAGATAGAAAGTTTAGGGTTGAGAAATTTAGCGTCCAAAACTACTAGTTATGGAAGATGCATATGGAATATTATTTATATTAGAAGGATCTATTCCTACCATTGGGCGGAATATCAAAGAATTTGATGACCATGACGGACAAAGAATGGGATGTTCTTGAAAGAAAGGCACTAGGAATGATACAAATGAGCCTGAAAACGTTGGTGGCTTTCAATATTTCAAAAGAAAAGACAACGAAGGAGATGATGGATGCATTGGATAAACTGTATGAAAAACCCTCGACGTCCAATAAAGTATTTATAATGAAGCAATTATTTAATATGAAGATGTCAGAAGGTGGGTTGTTGTAGATCATTTAAATGAATTTAATGCGATTACTAATCAACTAAGTTCTATAAAAGTGGACTTTGATGATGAGGTCAGGGATCTTCTAATCCTGTCCTCATTGCTAGAAATATGGAATGGCTTGGTCATGGTTGTAAGTAACTCCGCCTTTGGTTCAAACATTCTAAAATTTGATGATGTTGTTGGTGTTATCCTTAGCAAGGAAATGCAATGGAAAAGCACAGGTGAGACATCAGGTAATGTGTTAAACATGGATAACAGGGAAAGACAAAAGGATAGAGGAAAGGGCTTAGATAACCATAGGAATTCTAGGAAGGGAAGATCCAAATCCAAACTAGGAAATATAGAGTGTTGGAATTGTGGGAAAAAAGGACATTTGAAGAAAGACTGTAGAGATCCAAAGAAACAAAGAGATGGACAATAGGAGAAAAATCAAGAAGCAAATGTAACATGTGATGCTACAAGATGCTTTGATTCTTTTAGTAGATAATATTTTTGAGTCTTAGGTAGTAGATTCAGGGGATTCATTTCATGCCACACCCCATAGGAAACATTTTCTAGATTATGTTCAAGGTGATTTTGGACATTTTCATTTGGGTGATGATGCACCATGAAAAATTGTTGGAATGGGAAAGGTACAAATAAAACAAAAGAATGGAAACCAATGGTTGTTGAAAGAGGTAAGAAATGTTCCAGATCTAAGGAAAAATATAATTTCAGTAGGACAGTTGGAAAGTGAAGGTTGTATATCTATATTTATAGATAAGACATGGAAGGTCACCAAAGGATCATTGGTGATAGAAAAAGGAGAGAAGGTAAGTACATTGTATTTATGTACTTGTAATATTGACTCTTCTATATCTTTAGATTCTATAGGAGTGGATACAACATTGTGGAATCATAGTCTTGGACACATGAGTGAGAAGGGAATGCAGATAATTCACAAAATAAATTTGTTAGCAGATCTTAAACAAATTGATTTGGATTTCTGTGAGCACTGTGTTTATGGAAAATAGAAGAGAGTCAGATTTCTCAGAGTCAGAAAAGAAAAGAAGAGTGAAAGGTTAGAGCTTGTGCATACATATGTATGGGGACCAACTCAGGTACCATCTCTTGGTGGCTCTCATTATTATTCTACTTATATTGATGATGCAACTAGAAAAACTTGGGTTTATTGCATTCGACAAAACTCTGATGTTTTTTATACTTTTAAGAAATGGAAACCTTTGGTTGAGAATGAGACAGGAAAAAGGTTGAAGTGTCTTAGATCATAAAATGTAGGTGAATATTGAAACAAGGTGTTTGATGATTACTGTTCATACCATGGGATTTGTAGAGAGAAGACAGTTCCAAGAACACCACAAGAAAATGGTGTGTCAGAAAGGATGAACATGACAATCATGGAGCGCGCAAGGAGTATGAGATTGCATGTTGGGTTTCTCTTACAGTTCTGGGAAGATGCTATAGATATTGTTGTTTACTTAATAAACATAGGACCTTCAAGCTCTTTGGATGGTGGAATTCTAGAGGAATCATGGACAAGTAAAAAGGTAAACTATTCATTTTTGAAGACTTTTGGTTCTGAAGCATTTGACCATATTGATAAAGAAAATAGAACAAATCTTGAGGAAAAATAAAATAATTGTACCTTTATTGGATACAGTGTTAATGATTTTGGTTATCGCTTATGGGATTATGAGAATATAAAAATCATTAGGAGTAGAGATGTCATATTCAATGAGAAGGTCATGTACAAAGATTAGTTGCAGGGAAAGAAACATGAAAAAGAAAAAACCAGAATACAAAGTGTTTGATGAGATCAATGAAAAAGAAATTCCAAAGGTACAAGAAAATTAAAATGTACAACAACAGGAGCAACAAATACATCAAACTACTACAAGTGTTGTTAGAATATCTAACGGGTTAAGTAGACCCCTTGAATGATACTCTCCTTCATTGTATTATTTATTGTTGACTGATTTTGGTGAACTAGAATGTTATGAAGAGGAAATGCAGGTAGACACTAAAAATAAGTGAGAGAAAGGGATGAAAGAGGAAATGGATTCCTTGGTAAATAACCATACTTAGGACTTGATTCAGTTTCATGTGGGAAAAAAAGCATTGCAAAATAAATGGGTTTACAAGTTGAAGGAAGAAGATGGAGAAAAAAAGAGATACAAGGCTACACTTGTTGTAAAGGGGTTTGCACAAACGAAAGAGATAGATTTTGATGAAATATTTTCTCTTGTTTTTAAAATGCCTTCAAATAGGACTATTTTAAGTCTTTTGGTAGTAGAAGATTTGCATATTGAACAATCATAAGGGGAGAAACTGAAGAAAAAGAAGCTTTGGAAAGAATTCAAGATGCAAATTCAAGAAAGGAACTGAAGCCCTTGATAAAATTATCAGTCGACAAAGATTTCCCTCGAACAAATTTTTCCTTGGATATGACCAAGTACACGTGGTTAAAGTATCAAGTCCTATTACTTAGATTGATGTAGAATATGACAAGTGTTGTGATGATACCTCCAAAGAAACAACTATGCAACAAATGGATGAAAAGAATGCAAACTCTTATGCTCAAGAATCTACTCATCCTCCCAAGAAGAGTAACCTCAAAAGAAATAGAAACCACAAGCAAGAAGACCAAAAAACTACCAAGTACAAAATTGCATCCTATGGCTATCATTTTTATTACAGACACAAGGCTGCTGACTACAGAACCAAGAGACATAGGTTGAAAAAAAAAAAAAAACACATGTAGTTCAAGTGAAATGAAATATTCTAACAACAAGACTGGGCTTGGGTATGTGAAGAAAGAAAGTACTATTCTCCCTACTTTCAATACTAACAAAAAGGAGTTGACAAATAAATTCATTTTCAGAAGATCTTCAAAGATGTTCAGGGGTTATTGTTATTCATGTAATAACTATGGACATAAAGCTATGAATTGTAGATCATATGGAAGGAAAAACTTGAGGGTTAAGAAATATAACCTTAAAGATAACAAAAAATTAAATCAAGTTAAAAGAAGAAATTATAACTCCTTTGCACCTCTACAAGAAGGAAACCTAGAATGTTTCAGATGTCATAATTATGGACATAAATCTAGTAATTGCAGATTAATGGAAGTCTCAGAAAAACCAAAGTTCATTAGAGAGCAAAATAATCTTTGGAAAGAAAAAACATCAAAAGAGGAATGTCGTATTGCCTTGAAATCCAAAGATAAAGAAGCTCTCTGGTATGTTGACAGTGGGTGCTCAAAACATATGACAGGAAACAAGGACAATTTCTTGAACTTAAAGAAACTCATGGAATAAAAAAATATATATATTTGTTTCCAGAACACCTCAGAAAAATTGGATCGCTAAGAGAAGGAATAGAACAGTCCAGGAGGCTGCAAGGACTATGCTCAATGAAGCAAGATTTTCTGATGGATATTGGAGGGAAGTTGTAATCACCACAGTATACATATTGAACATAGGTCAGCTCAGGATTAATAGTAATAAGACTCCTTATGAACTATGGTTTGGAAGAGCTCCTTCGGTAAAATACTTCAAGGTCTTTGGAAATAAGTGCTACATCAAAAGGCTTGATGAGAATCTCATAAAATTTGATACTAGATATGATGAAGCTATCATTCTTGGATATACTTCTACCAAGAAAGCATACATATGCTACAATCTTAGATTACATAAGATTGTTGAGAGTGCAGATGTCAAGGTGGATGATTTAAAAACAATAAGGATCAAACATCAAGAGACTATACTTGACAATGAAGATGGAGATGATGGTGAGTCAATTGGTACACAAGCAGAAGAAGTAAAAGAGAATAAAGAAGAAAAGGAAGAGGATGATATGGATACTAGTGAAGACGAGGAAGATATTCGAGAAGAAGAGATATGAGAAGAATCCCCAAGAAGAGACACAAAGACACCCTCAAGAATGACTCAAAAGAATCATCCTGAAGAACTGATTATTGAAAATAAAAGTGATGGAGTGTAGACAAGAAGGAAAAAATTGTATCAAATAGAAATAACAATTTTGTCACATATTGATCCCATATCAATCAAAGAGGCATGTAAATATGAGAATTGGGTCAATGATATGAATGAAGAATTGGACCAGATTGAAAAAAATCAAACTTGGGAACTAGTTCCAAGACCAAAAAATAAGAATGTCATTGGAACTAAATGGGTGTATAAAAAAAGGTGGAATGGATGAAACAAACCTTACAAGACATCAAAATAGATTTTGTTGAACCCACTACTATCTACTATGATAATACAAGCGTTATAAGTCTCTCCAAGAACCCTATCCAACACTCCAAATCAAAACACATTCCAATGAAATACCACTATTTAAGAGATTAGGCTGAAAATAAGAACATTAAATTGGAATATGTCCCAACACAAGAACATGTTGCATATATTTTCACTAAACCCTTAAGCAGAGATGTATTTGAATATCTCTAGCAAATATTGGGATTATTCCATCTTCCAATCTAATCTCTCAAGAAAATAATGCATCAATTGGCATCAATTCAGGGGAAGACAATGATCAAAGTTAGGAGGAGTCATTCAATAATAGAAAGAAGTGAATGATTGCAGGGGGAGTTACTCAAGTTCATATTTTGGTTAGCAACATACATACATAGATTAATCATAGGGGGAGAAACCCTTTGCCATTGATGTCAAAGGGGGAGAGTAACTTCATAGAACAAAACCATCATCATAGGGGGAGTTTGTGTATGAAGTTAGTGTGTTTCCCTCAATGACAAAGGGCAATATTGTTGGACATATTCTCATCGATATGTTGGCATTCATGTCAATGGTAATGATAAGTTGTTATGATGGCAACATGAATCAGTCATGAACAGTTATACAGTTGGAATTAGTGTCAGGATGGTCAATAAGGTTTGTCCATGTGTAATGAAGGGTCAATGATGGAAAGAGAATGCAGCAAAGTAGCAAGGTTAATCTCAGGAGGAAAAATATACTAAAGATTGGAAGAAGAAAATCACCTTAAGGATGAAGCAATTCATGATTATTATTGATCAAGATAGGATCAACAATGATCCTATGATCAAAGCTCAAGAGAGATAGTGTTGCAGAAATATCACAGGAGAAAATATTACTGAATAAGGGGAACCTTTATATAAAATATCAAGCAATGGGATCCACTCATCCAAAATTCGGATGCAAACCCAACCATTGGATCATAGAGGAAACCCACTTAAAGAAGGAAAATAATCTTGTACGTTGATGTAGATTTCGGGATAAATCAAGACCGTCATATCGAGGGGAAGTCAGAAGAATCAGATCTCAACTGATAGATCTAAAGAAAGAGTTTCAAAAGATATCTTAGTCGTTGGATTAAAGCTAAGTAGAACAACAATCAACCCCGATGATGACTACTCCAGAGAAAAGAATCCCAGAATGGGTAAGATTACCTGAAGGCCAAAATCCCGAAGTGGACATGAGTCGTCCGATCCAAGGATCACTTCGCATGATATACCAATCGTTGGATCGAGTAAAGTGGAAGGACAGTGTAAGCCACAAATGTTTCGAAGAGAACATGAGTCGTCCGATATGAGAAATATTTCAGGATTCATATTGACTATCCGATCTATATAAAGTAGAAGGATAGGATAAGCAAAGATGAAGGTCAGCCCCAAATTCCTGAAGTAAATGAGGTCCATCAGATCTGAAGAATACATGATGACCGTTGGATCAGGATAGTGGTCAACTTCAACACTAACCACTTCAGCAAGAATGGGTTGAGAACATGTAAATTCACCCGAAGGCTGAAGTTCCAAAGTCAAGAAGTGAAGACATGTAGCACACACATCAGGAGATCCGCGTCAGCAGACCACGTCAACAAGGACACGTGGCAAAATAAAATGGTTAAAAGTTTCAAGGTGGTATTATCATTTCAAGTATGTGTAAGTCACGAATTTGTGTGACACGTGGTAGCCACTCGGTCATTTCCACATCAACAAGTGACGTCCACAACTATGTCACTCTGAGAGTATGTACATCGAGAGTTTTTCCACTAGCAAATGTCCAGAGTCCCAAAGTTCTAAAATGATAAAGAATCATTCATCTCAACTCTTGATTAATTCATGATTGTCGATTGTGACTAAAGCTTCTAGATAAGTAAGGATCATCCGATCAAAAAAGATTAAATATGGAACGTCCGTTCTACTAGTGAATATTGTATACACACTTCGGCGAAATCTACTTCGGGAGATTTGAAAGGTTGCAAAGGCCTGAAGTCCTGAAGGACGAAGTAACGAAGAGCAAGGTCCCAACACTGGGCATATGGGAGCATTCTCAACTGATGATCAAGCGTAGTAGAATGGTAGCATAAGTGGAGGTGTTAACCAACAACAAGTGGTTACCACCACTTTAAGACTTATTCAGTAGGTAACCACTTCGGAGGAATTGCTACTCCAGAGTCCTGGAAGTCGTGAAGGACAAAGTTCTGAAGTAAATGAGAATCACCCATCTCATCGTGACATTAAAACGTGATCGTTGATTGTGATAAGTGATCAAGCACTCACTTGGCCTAACACCTGGTCATCACCTGCGGTCATATGGAATAAAGAAACAAATGGAAAAAGATGGGGCAGTGCTTAAATTAATAAGCATGTGGTTCTGTGCCTATGGTCATATGTAAATGGTTTGAAGGAAGCGCCTCTATAGAACTCAATTTCTGCAATATTTGTAGAGACATTGAATTGATTTAGAAATAAATCGATACATACCTATGATCGATTTACAAAAATCACTCTCATTGAATTAAATAATTAACAATAATGTTTGAATAATAATAGTGATTATTGTTACAGTTAAAATGAAGAGGTGTGATGGTCCAAACAAAGGGACATAATGTTTCATAGCTCACACCAGTTGGAAGAGTATATAAATGAGAAAGAGTGGTGAGAAGAGTGTGTCTCTGCAACCCAAGAGAAGAATATCAAAACAGAAGCAGAGTCCAAGAAGAAGAACCATTGGTTCTAGGGCGTCTGTCAATGTCTTATTGAAGATCAAGAACAGAAGGAGAAAGAGTAACAATTATGCAATCCAGTGTGTGACATAGAAGACCTTTATTGGACTGCACCAGATACATTGAAGATTAAATGACAGAATCTAGAGAGCAAGAGATGAAATTTGACTGCAGATAACCAGTCGACCATACAAGTAGAGGTTGCAACAGACAAGTAGAAAGTGCAGCAGTTAATGATTCTAAGAAGACTTGAAGAATTGATAGAATCTTTGTTTGTTTATGAACACCTTGAACATAGTACAATAAGAGAGTTATAAGTGTTATGAACTACATAAAGGGAGGAAGTGTGGAAGCAAGGGAAAACAAGTCAAAGTCAAAAAGTCAAATCTGATAGGACTTGTGTTAATGGCCACATGAATCAAATTCAATATGAAGAGCAACAGAGATTGAATTGCATTGTGAAATCAATTAGATGTTAGCAACAAATTCACATATCAACAATAAATTTAAATAGGGTGGTAGGGTGGTTCTAGGGCAGGATACAAGCCTGTAGGGGGTCATATCCTCCTTCCAGTTGCAGTTGGTAAATAGGGTGTTGAAGCATCCTTTTAGTGGTAGATGATAAAATAGGGTTTGTAGCCCCCTTCCAGTTGCAGCTGGTAAATAGGGTGTCGAAGCATCCTTTTAGTGGTAGTTGATCAACTAGGGAGTCGTAGCCTCCTTCCGGTTGTAGTTGGTAAATGGGGTGTGGAAGCATCCCTTCAGTCGTAGCTGAAGAAACTTGGGGACGGTCTCTCCATCAAGTTGTAGCTTGAAAATAGTTTTGTAAAAGAACAATTTATTAATGAGAAAATAATTGGTGGTTTTCCCTGCTGGGTTCCACGATAAAATCTTATGTTCATAAGGGTTTTTTTTTCATCATATATTGCTTAATTGAAAAATTAATGTGTGTGATTAATATTGATGGAATTAATAAGAAAAAAGTAGGAAATACTGATTCACCCCACCCCCCCTCTCAGTATTGTTGGATATTCCATCAATTGGTATCAGAGCAAGGTTCCTTTAAGAAAATTCTAACAAACTGAAAGGAAGATCAAATTAAGCACACATGGATGGACAAAAAATTTACACTATGAATGGAAATCCAATACCTGGAAAAGAAGAATACATATTTTGGAGTACAAGAATGGAAAGTTATCTGAAGGCATTGGGACATGAAGTATGGAATTAAGTGATCACTTATTACTTCCCACCAAACAGAGTAAGGACTTCAGCGCAAAAGAAATCCATGAAAAGTAACTCAATGGCAATTAATATAATCCTTGATGGATTAACTGATGATGTCAAAGAGAAGATAGGTGAATTTAACTTTGCAAAGGAACTTTTTGACTAGATAAAAGACCTCTACTCAGATGAGAAGTCAAATGAAGCATATCAATTAGAACAAAGTTCAGTCTACACCAATTCTAGTGATGAAGATTCTTTTGAAGAAGACTCACGCATTGAAGCAGAAGTCAATCTTGAAGTTGAGCTTGAGTGTAATTTGGATGAACTGAGAAAATATAAACAAAGGTGTAAAAAACTAAAGGATCTCATGCTGGAGCAAAGGAGGAAACAAGGTTCAAAGAAGAAATAACTTGAGAAAATCACAGTTGACTTTAGAATCTAAGTCCAACTGGATCAAGAGAGATTGGAATCCTTGGAACAATCTCTTAATAAGAAGCAACAAAAGGTTGAAGAGCTCAAACGACAACAACAAGAAAGTGAGGAAGAAAATCAGACCTTAAAAACAACTAATGTCCTCACAAGAGGAGCTACACAGTTCAAGACAACAAGAAGCCATTAGCATGGAAGAAGCCAAGAATTTAAAACAAGAAGTTGTTGGACTCAAGGATCAAATGAAGACTGTTAAAAAATTCAAGAAAGGAACTGAAGCCCTTGATAAAATTATCAGTCTACAAAGATTTCCCTCGAACAAATTTGGCCTTGGATATGACCAAGTACACATGGTTAAAGGATCAAGTCTTATTACTCAGATTGATGTAGAATATGACAAGTGTTGTGATGATACCTCCAAAGAAACAACTATGCAACAGAAGGATGAGAAGAATGGAAACTCCTATGCTCAAGAATCTGCTCATCCTCCCAAGAAGAGTAACCTCAAAAGAAATAGCAATCACAAGCAAGAAGACCAAAAAACTACCAAGTACAAAAGTCCATCCTATGGCTATTGTTTTTATTACGGTCACAAGGCTGCTAACTACAGAACCAAGAGACACAGTTTGAAAAAAAAAAAACACATGCAGTTCAAGTGAAATGAAAGATCATAACAACAAGATTGGGTTTGGGTATGTGAATAAAGAATGTACTATTCCCCCTACTTTCAATAATAACAAAAAGGAGTTGACAAATAAATTCATTTTCAGAATATCTTCACAGATGTTCATGGGTTATTGTTATTCATTTAATAACTATGGACATAAATATATGAATTGTAGAGCATATGGAAGGAAAAACTTGAGGGTTAAGAAATCTAATCTTAAAGATAACCAAAAAGTAAATCAAGTTAAAAGCATAAATTATAACTCCTTTGCACCTCTACAATAAGGGAACCTAGAATGATTCAGATGTCATAGTTATGGACATAAATCCAATAATTGAAGATTAATGGAAGTCTCAGATAAACCAAAGTTATTTAGAGAGAAAAAGAAGCTTTGGAAAGAAAAAACATCAAAAGAGGAATGTCTTATTGCCTTGAAATCCCATGATAAATAATATCTCTGGTATGTTGACAGTGGGTGCTCAAAACATATGATAGGAAACAAGGACAAGTTCTTGAACTTAAAGAAACAAAGAATACTCAACCTATTCTGTGAAACTCATGGAATAAAAAATAAAAATAAAATTTGTGTTGCCATAACACCTCGACAAAATTAGATTGCTAAGAGAAGGAATAGAACAGTCCAGGAGGCTACAAGGACTATGCTCAATGAAGAAAGATTATCTGATGGATATTGGAGAGAAGATGTAAGAACAACAATATACATATTGAATAGAGGTCAACTTAGGATTAATAGTAATAAGACTCCTTATGAACTATGGTTTGGAAGATCTCCTTCGGTAAAATACTTCAAGATATTTGGAAATAAGTGCTACATCAAAAGGCTTGATGAGAATCTCAGAAAATTTGATACTAGATCTGATGAAGGTATCTTTCTTGGTTACGCTTCTACCAAGAAATCATACAGATGCTACAATATTAGATTACATAAGATTGTTGAGAGTGCATATGTCAAGGTGGATGATTTAAAAACAATAAGGATCAAACATCAAGAGACAATACTTGACAATGAAGATGAAGAATATCAATAATTCGAATGCAAACCCAATCACTGGATCATAGAGGAAACCTATGTAAAGAAGGAAAGGAATATTGTCCGTTGATGTAGATTTCAAGATAAATCAGGACCGTCATATCGAGGGGAAGTCATAAGAATTAGATCTCAACTGACAGATCTGAAGAAAGAGTTTCAGAAGATATCTTAGTCGTTGGATTAAAGCTAAGTAGAACAACAGTCAACCCCGATGTTGACTACTCTGGAGAAAAGAATCCTAGAACGAGTAAGATTACCTGAAGGTTGAAGTCCCGATGTGGACATGAGTCATCTGATCCAAGGATCACTTCACATGATATACCAACCATTGGATCGAGTAAAGTGGAAGGACAGTGTAAGCCGCAAATTTTTCGAAGAGAATATGAGTTGTCTGATATGAGAAATATTTCGGGAGTCATATTGATTGTCTGATCTATATAAAGTAGAAGGATAGGATAAGAAAAGATGAAGGTAGGAGCCCTGAAGTCCCAAAGTAAATTAGGTCCATTAGATCTGAAGAATACATGATGACCATTGGATCAGGATCGTGGTCGACCTTGGCGCTGACCACTTCGGCGAGAATGGGTTGAGAACATGTAAATTCACCCAAAGGCTAAAGTTCTGAAGTCACGAAGTGAATACACTTAGCACACACATCAGGAGATCCACATCAATAAGGACACGTGGCACAATCAAATGGTGACAAGTGTCAAGGTGGTATTATCATTTCAGGTATGCATAAGTCATGAGTATATTTGACACGTGGTAGCCACTCAGTCATTGCCACGTCAACAAGTGACGTCCGCAGCTACATCACTCCGGGAGTATGTACTTCAGGAGTTTTGCCACCAGCAAATGCCCAGAATCCCAAAGTTCTGAAATGATAAAGAACCATTCATATCAACTCTTGATTAAGTCGTGATTTTCAATTGTGACTAAAGCCTCTAGATAAGTAAGGATTGTCCGATCACAAAAGATTAAATATGGAACGTATGTTCTACTAGTGAATATCGTATACACACTTCGACGAAATCTTCTTCGGGCGATTTGAAAGGTTGCAAAGGCCTGAAGTCTCAAAGAACATGGTCCTGACACTAGACATATGGGAGTTTTCTCAACCGATGATCAAGAATAGTGGAAGGATAGCATAAGTGGAGGTGTTAACCGATAGCAAGAGATTACCACCTCTTTAAGACTTATTCGGTAGGTAACCACTTCGGAGGAATTGCTACTCCAAAGTCCTGGAAGTTGCAAAGGATGAAGTTCCGAATTAAATCAAAATCACCCATCTCATCATGACATTAAAATGTGATCGTTGATTTTGATAATTGATCAAGCACTCGCTTGGCCTAGCACCTGATCACCACCTACAGTCGTATGGAATAAAGAAACAAAGGGTGAAAGAAGGGGCAACACTTAAATTAATAAGCCCATGGTTCTGTGCCTATGGTCATATGTAAATGGTTTGAAGGAAGCGCCTCTATAGAACTCGATTTCTGCAATATTTGCATAGACATGGAATCGAGTTAGAAATAAATCGATCCATACTTGTGATCAATTTACTAAAAGCACTCTCACTGAATTAAAGAATTAACAATAATGTTTGAATAATAATAGTGATTATTGTTACTATTAAAATGAAGAGGTGTGAGGGTCCAAACAAAGGGACAAAATGTTTCATATCTCACACCAGTTGGAAGAGTATATAAACTAGAAAGAGTGGTGAGAAGAGTCTATCTCTGCAACCCGAGAGAAGAAGATCAAAACAAAAGAAGAGTCCAAGAAGAAGAACTGTTGGTTCTAGGGCGCCTGTCAATGTCTTATTGAAGATCAAGAACAAAAGGAGATAGAGCAGCAGTTATGCAATCCAGTGTGTGACATAGAATACATTTATTGGACTGCAACAGATACATTGAATATTAAATGACAAAAGCTAGAGAGCAAGAGATGAAGTTTGACTGCAAATAACTAGAAGACTATACAAGCAAAGGTTGCAACAAACAAGTAGAAAGTGCAGTAGTTAATGATTCTAAGAAGACTTGAAGAATTGATAGTATCTTTGTGTGTTTATGAATACCTTGAACATAGTACAGTAAGAGATTTATAATTGTTATAACCTTCATAAAGGGAGGAAGTGTAGAAGCAAGGGAAAACAAGTCAAAGTCAAAAAGTCAAATATGATAGGACTTGTGTTAATGGCTGCATGAATCAAATTCAATATGAAGAGCAGTGGAGATTGAATTGCATTGTGAAATCAGTTGGATGTTAGAAACAAATTCACATATCGACAATAAATTTAAACAGGGTGGTAGGTTGGTGCTAGGGTAGGCTACAAGCTTGTAGGGGGTTGTAGCCTCCTTCCAGTTGCAACTGGTAAATAGGGTGTCGAAGCATCCTTTCAGTGGTAGCTGATAAACTAGGGGGTTGTAGCCTCCTTCTAGTTGCAGCTGGTAAATAGGGTGTCAAAGCATCCTTTTAGTGGTAGCTAATAAACTAGGAGGTCATTGCCTCCTTCCAGTTGTAGCTGGTAAATGGGGTGTGGAAGAATCCCTTCAGTTGTAGCTGAATAAACTTGGGGACAGTCTCTCTATCAAGTTGTAGTTTGAAAACAGTTTTGTAAAATAACAATTTATTAATGAGAAAATAGTTGTTGGTTTTCCCTATTGGGTTCCACGATAAAATATTGTGTTCATAAGGGTTTGTTGTTCATCATATATTGCTTAATTGAATAATTAATATGTGTGTTTAATATTGATGGAATTGATAAGAAAAAAGTAGGCAATATTGATTCACCCCCCCTCTCAGTATTGTTGGATATTCCATCACCGTTGTTTACTTAATAAACATAGGACCTTCAAGCTCTTTGGATGGTGGAATTCTAGAGGAATCATGGACAAGTAAAAAGGTAAACTATTCATTTTTGAAGACTTTCGGTTCTGAAGCATTTGACCATATTGATAAAGAAAATAGAACAAATCTTAAGAAAAAATCCAAGAACTATACCTTTATTGGATACAATGTTAATGATTTTGGTTATCACTTACGGGATTATGAAAATCGCAAAATCATTAGGAGTAGAGATGTCATATTCAATGAGAAGGTCATGTACAAAGATCAGTTGCAGGGAAAGAAACAGGAAAAAGAAAAAACCAGAATACAAAGTGTTTGATGAGATCACTGAAAAAGAAATTCCAAAGGTACCAGAAAATCAAAATGTACAACAATAGGAGCAACAGATACCTCAAACTCCTGCAAGTGTTGTTAGAATATCTACCAAGTTAGTAGACCCCTTGAACGATACTCTCCTTCATTGTATTATTTATTGTTGACTGATTCTGGTGAACTAGAATGTTATGAAGAGGCAATGCAGGTAGACACTAAAAATAAGTGGGAGCAAGGGATGAAAGAGGAAATGGATTCCTTGGTAAATAACCATACTTGGGACTTGGTTTAGTTTCCCACGGGATAAAGAGCATTGCAAAATAAATGGGTTTACAAGTTGAAGGAAGAAGATGGAGCAAAAAAATGATATGAGGCTAGACTTGTTGTAAAGGGGTTTGCACAAAAGAAAGATATATATTTTGATGAAACATTTTCTCCTCTTGTTAAAATGACTTCAATTAGGACTATTTTAAGTCTTGTTCCAGTATAATATTTGCATCTTGAACAATTAGATGTAAAAACAAATTTTCTCCATGGGGATTTGGATGAAGAGATTTATATGCAGCAGCCACATGGGTATGATGTCAAAGGGAAATAAAATTTGGTATGCAGGTTTAAGAAGAGCTTGTATGGCCTAAAGCAAGCTCCAAAGCAGTGTTATTTAAAGTTTCACAGGTTTATGATTGAACAACGTTATATTAGATTTCATTCTGATCATTGTGTTTATTTTAAAAGGCTAGAAAATGGAAGCTATATTATATTTCTATTGTATGTAGATGCCATTCTCGTTACAAGGTATAATATGAAGGATATAAATGTGCTCAAGAAGAAATTAGCTAATTCATTTGCGATGAAGGATTTGGGTGTTGCAAAGAAAATCCTTGGTATGAGATTAACAAGAGATGAGAAAAATCACAAATTGAGATTGTCTCGGGGTGAGTACATAGAGAATGTGTTGGAGAGGTTTAGAATGTAGAATGAAAAAACAGTTAGTACACCTTTGGTCAGCCATTTCAAATTAACCAAGGAAATGTGTTCCAAGACACACGAGGAGATAGAATGTATGTCTAGGGTCCCTTATTCATTAGTCGTTGGTAGCTTGATGTATGCGATGGTTTTCACAAGACCAGATATTGCACATGCAGTGCGAGTTGTGAGCAGGTATATGAAAACTCCAGGTAAAGAACATTGGGAGGAAGTAAAATGGATTCTTCAGTATTTGAGACATACTACTACTCATGCATTATGTTTTGGAGGTTCAGAAACTATCCTATAGGGATATTTTTATTCAAATATGGAAGGTGATAAAGATAGCAGGAAAAACACCACATGGTATGTTTTTACTGTAGGTGGAACAACAGTAAGTTGGATTTTGAAATTGAAAAATATTGTTGCACTTTCAAAAACAGAGGCAAAGTTTGTTGTTTCTATAGAGGCTATTAAAGAATTTTTTTGGTTACAGAGGTTTTATGGAGGAATTGGGAAAGAAGCAGGATAATAATATGTTGTACTGTGATTGTGAGATTTCCATTCATCTTGCAAAGAACTCAAACTTCCATTCAAATACTAAGCATATAAAAGTCAGGTACCATTTCATACGATTCGTCTTGGAAGATGGACATTTGAAGTTGGAAAAGATACATACTAGCCAGAATCTTGCAGACATGTTAACAAAGGGAGTAACCAGAGAGAAATTGAGTTACTTCTCATTTTCAGTTGTCCTTCAATAATGAAGGTGAAGATGAGAAATTTTCTAGGTCCAAGGTGGAGTATAGTCCAGTAGGTACATCAACAATGGAGTTATTGTGATCAGTATACAAGTGGGAGAGTGTTGGTTGTGTATACTACTACTTGTGCAAATAATATAACACATACCCAAAATTCTCCCACTTGTTGTTTTCTTTGCATACAGGGAGTTATAGGGTTACATAGTCAACAATACAAGGCAACAATTCACATGAATCCTCCACACCAAGAGAGCTTCTTAGTGCTCACAGATTTTGTTAATGAATATGCAACATTCTTCAAAGTGTCCACCTTCATCAACAACACTTTATTTTCTTCAACCATGTCTCTCACAAAGTGATATTGAGTATTAATATGCTTTGTCTCATGCAAAGTGTTGGAAACACCTACCACACTTAGAGGGGGGGGTGAATGAGTGTGGGGATCTTTTCCCAAAACTTCCCTCTTACACAAAACTCATTAGTTAGCATTCAACATTTTACTCATTACTCATTGTTGTCATTTATAACCAGTTATATGTGAACACATATCAGCAACATATATCAGCAATATATCATCAACAAGTCATCACCTCAAGGAACACAAAGACAATAAGATATATGTACAATTTTTCTTTTTATTATGGACAACAATCCAGGGGGTTTTTCAGCAACAACTGAATAGAGTACAACTCTACAAGAGCATCATCTCTATAATGCAAGACTCATCTTACACACTCAGCACCAACTGAGATGAGGCAACAATCCTCAACATATATCAATCTGTCAACAGGTACGCGACCTGTCAGTAGTGCATCCTGCGTGTGTACGCGCCCTGGCTCACTATATCCCACATGTGTATGTGGCCAGTGTATACATCAGCCTGCATATACCTTCTGAACTATTACGGTGTATCCTTGAAGATCAAATTTTATCCTCTGCAACCAATATATCATTCTCTTATGTCTTTGATTGTCCAATCTGACCACCAGCCAGTCACAACACATCCAAGCTTTCCAATAGTCTACTCATGCTCCACAATCAATCAATATGAATGCCATCTCAATCATGTATAAATAACTAGTATACCATAGCAATCATGTCACCAATGAATCACAAGAGTACTGCTCACTCCATCAACCAAATCAACCAAACTGAACCACATCATAGAATCCATACCAAGAATGCCCTAAGCATTCACAACACATCAAACAATAGTATCCATCAAGACAATAATGTAACCATACCAGTGTCTCAGTGGCAGATCTGAGCCCATAGAATGCAGATCTGAGACCTGCCATAGTATTCAACAGACATTCATCAGCTCAAACACAAATCTCCATGATTTTATCATTGTACGCACCCTGTCCTCATACAACCCACATGTGTACACACCCTGACTCATTACAACCCCTATACACCTTAGAAACTAGAGTTTCTGAAGCTCCGAGACTTTTGTCGTCAAGATTTCTGACATTTACTGAAACTTTGATGCATCCATGAGATCCTCCTCTCACTCTCTTCCTCAGAATAGATCTTCAATCATGCTCAAGAGATCCACACCAAAGATGCTCTCACAAGAACATCTCCATTAATGCTCCAAAAGATATTCTCACAAGAAGCTCTCCATTGATCCACAAAAAGGATAATTTACAAGAGACCATTGCTATATTATTTATACTTTCATTCTCTAGGTCACTTAACCCATTTTCCTTATTTTAGGGTTAACTACTTTCTATAAATAGAAAGTTCACCAATACTTTATCTTTTAAATATTCCTTCTAGATTTTGTCACTTCTCTTTATTATTTAAATAATCCACCTTGACTTAGTCACTTTACTTTATCATTTAAATAATGATTTCTTCTTCTAGGTCACTTTGACTTATTTGACCTTGGGGGCTTCAAGCCTTCATGTGGGGGTCCTTCATCTTCGTAAGGCCATAAATCTCGAACCATGAGGAGTTATGTGGCATTCCACATACCACCAGAAATGGCATGACAAGCACTATCCATCTAGGATAGTTTCACCAACAAATTCATTGATCTTCATCTCATTATTCCACATACAAGCATGGGTCCTCCAACCATTCTTCTAGGATAACTCAATCCGCAAAGTGTCTTCCCATGAGGGCTTTCACCATAAGGGGACAACTTTGGAGTTCATCCATTTGTGCACCTTATCAATCATGATAATATAATAATGAGTCATCTATACATTTTTTCAACCAATGAAACCATATCGATCCATCTTCATCATGTATCAATTACAACTCATTGATCCATCTTCATTTAAGCATCCTCATCAAGGAAAATACATATTATATTACAGCATTCATCAATCAATCAATATTTTGACATCAATCAATGACATCAATCAATCAAACCATTGGAATCAATGACAACATGATCCAAAACAAAGAATATAACACATACCCAACAGTCAGAACCATTCATGGCCTCTACGATTTCTTCATCTGAGGGTAAATTATCATCGAGGCAGTCACATGAGAAAGACAATGAAGTGGCCCATACGGGATTGATAACATGATCCTCCTCATCCATCTGTGAGGTGACAGGGTCCGGGTCGATAGAAGAGTCAAGGATAGTCCGATACACTGTCTCTGTTTCCGATAGTGGCATAGCCATTCCAATATGTGACTGACCTTCACAAGACATAGTCGAGGAAGGTAGGGTCCAAGGATCATTAAATTAAGAAGTGCAGAAAGGAACGAACCTAATTGACGAAGAAGACTTACTGGACATGGCATAGATATGATGAACTGATGCCATGAAATCAAAGGTACCCATAAGCGATGAATACATTCTGACACCGATATTCTTAGTTACCAGGTGAGAATTTTCGATCAAGGGGAACGATGATCCAACCGATGCATTGGGGATGGCATACGCAAAGGACAACTGGTCGATTTTCACGATCTTCCCATCATGAGGAAAGCATAGAGTACGAAATATGGACGATATGATTGCAGTCATAGCATAAGTCCAATTACGTCCTAGTAACAAGTTATAGTCGAGGGGTGCATCAACCACCTCAACATCCACCTCTATCGTCTTCCCACCTAATTGGATTGGGAAGGCATGAAGAATACCGTGAGGGAGGAAATAACGAATGTCAAAAGTATTCAACATGGTCAGATATTGAGAGAGGTTCGAAGAGCCAAGGGCTTTCCAACAGAACAGGGACATCACGCATGTTGCAACACCTTCATCAATAACAATACGTATGATGGTATACTTTGAGTAACACACGTGGATTTGGAATTCCACATGCTAAGGAAAGCGAGGATTCACATCTGTGACATAAAACTTGATTACCTTAGAGCCACAGGGATATAGAGCTCCTAACGCAGATAACAAGGCATTTCTATGTGAAGGACACATCTGGAGTACCTCCATAGCTGACATCGCACAAGGGGTTTGACCCGGATCCTCAACAATAGAGTAATTTTGGGTGGCTCTGGAATTAGGATTGTGGGTAGAGTGCTTGAGTAGTCCTTTCAGAATATGAGGCAGGGGCTCTGGTTTTTCGATCTGTAAAGGCGTCTCCGGAGGAGGGGGAGACTCTAGACCAGGTATAGTCTGTGAAGAATTGTAATCGCGAGACCGAGTGGCTATATTAACCTCAGACTTAACCATATTAATGCATAGAAGGTCATTGTCTTACGCTAGTGGGTTTAGACTTCCACTCACCACATTTTCGACATTTGAGGAGCTCGATTCCATGTGTTTATTATGTGGAAAAGGATTAGTCAACACAGTGGGTGGTAGAGATAAAAGCCTCGCAACTTTTGCAAGTTTTGGGGCACAAGTGGGTAAGGTGATCGTCTGTACAAAGATTACAGTGAAACTTCACCTTTCACCTTTCTTTCTTTCCCTCACCAACATTATTATTCAACTTCTCATTATTACCATTGTCCTTGCATTTATTATTATTCTTCCCACCCTTACGATTGTTACCACATCATTTGTTTTTATTCCCTCCTGGTTGCTGGTTACCATTCAGGTTGGTCGACGATTGAACAGAATGTACATTTGTCGACTGAGTGGGAGTGGAGGAAACAGATGAAGTTGTCCCTCCTATAGATTGGTTTAGAGACAACTCTTTCAATTGGCTTGTCACCATGTCTGCATATTTCACATTAGCGGAGCCTACAATTCCATTGGCATCAGGCTCAGGATTTTGTCTAGGGTCATAGTTTGACCTCGATGTGTCTGGAATAATTTCGTATAACATCCCAGACTAAGCATATATAAGATCTAACTGCTAGGATTTAAAAATCGCTTCTTCCTCATATGTAACCCCAGATGTAGAAACATCCTTCGAAATATAAGGTTGTAGAGACTTAAGGAACCACTCTAGAAAGAATTCTAGAGGTATGTAGGCCTTGATCAACCTCTTCCATCTATGCAAATCTTGGATGTGATCCAAGATATGGGTGGATTTTTTCTGCTAGAAGGCCGACATAAGTTCTATGCCAGCATCATAACAAACCAAAAATTGAAAGTGGTTGAGCAAGACTAAAACCATCTGATTAAAAGTTTCGTACGTCCCCCCTGGTATCTCTATATACCATTTCTCTACAACCCCCATGAGGGTGCGTTGAAACAATCTTAAACGAATAGAATCATCATTAAGGGAATTAGAAGAGCACCAAAGATGAAAAGTACTGACGTGATCACCAAGATCCTCACTATTCTTACCTTTGAATTTCAGAATATCCGAAGGAGGCTTGGTGGGGATGGGAGGTCATGTCAGATCATGATGAGAAGGGTCATTCATTAATATAGAAAATTCTCGCAGATTGAGCATGGCCAGAAAAGGGAGACGGGGTTGCAACATCTATCCCCAAGCTCTCGAGAAAGATTGTTGTTGGTAAATCGCAACCCATCCAGGGTTTTGGTATGCACCATGGCCCTGTTTGGGATTGTAAGACCCTCCTCCAAATTGATTCATGAAGGGTTGGTTGGGCATCATTCCAGTAGGAATGTTATGATGAGGGTTGTAAAAATTGCCCCTAGCTAGAGTAGCTCCTGGTTGGGGGTTTCCCAAGGTATGAAACTGACCTCCCCTGGGTGTGAATTCAGAGGATAGAGGTGGATTATTCATGCCAAATGTGTTGGTTGGAATCAATGCAGAGGAGGTAGGTGTAAAGGACGGAACATAAGCACCAACATATCCTCCAGGTTTACCACTCCATCTAGGAGCATTAGGACCAGAATTAGACCCGAGGTGAAAAGGAGGAAGGCCTCCAACTGTAGCAGTCGTTTGTGGGATATGAGCACCACCAAACAAAAATGGAGTATGTGGAGGAGCCATGCCCCCAAGTCCAATACTAGTATTTATATTAGATGTTGGGATGGAGGATGAAAATTGCAATATTAAATTCAGCATACCATAAGAAAAAGGGCTAGAGGCCGTAGGAATGGACTAAATATTGTAGCTCGGTGAGTGACAAAGGGACCCAAAAGGGTTCGTGGCTATAGGTTGAGTATTCACTATAGGTCGGACAAGAGTGATGATGGGAAATTTTGGCACTACAACCATTGTGGTTGAAGGTGTCGAAGGAGTATTGTTAACTATAGTGGGTATGGGAGTCGAAGGACTCCCAATATCTTTCTGACTCGATTCAGTACTCATCCTTGTATGATCACAAGTCTGGTAGGTGGAGGTGTGTGTACCACGTTTTATAACTTTACACCTTTTAGAAGGAAAAGACTCAAGATGCAGTGGTAATCGTAACAAATGGCGAGACCTGCGGGGAAGCTAGTCTCGCTCCACGACGACTCAAGAATTGAGATATAAAAAAAAATCCTAAGGCCAACTAGTAATCAAAGAGCACACCAAAATAAACAAAAGGCCAATATGCACACAAACAAGATAAAGTGGTTGAAAGGGGCCTCCCTCCCTAAAGTAGGTATGCCTTGCCCAAGAGCAGCCTGAGACTCCCTGCAAAATATCAGAGGTATCAAAATCAGTTATAAGGGCCCTCGTGAGCTTAACAGACAGTCGTTCAGATCCCCCCAGAGAGGTAATCCTCCATAAAGTTTGTGTGTTGTTCGACCCTTATCTAACCCAGGGTACTTGCAGAATAACCCCTGCAAGTAACCTATGTGGTACCTATGTCAAGCAACTAAGAAACCACGATATAAATGATGCACAGGAGAATAGTCGTAAGTGAGGTCCACCATATGGTAAGGGTAACAAAGCCTGAAACCTCGAAAGCACTGCCTCTCACAGAGGTAAAGGTACTATCAAGATCCCCATATACGAATAGATCCCTAGAAATATATCTGACACTAAGAAGGTATTGAGGGGATATCCCCTCAACCAACTTCACACAAACTCATGCTTAACTCCGGTGTAAGCGGAGCCTCTTGACGTCACCAATTATATAATGGATTTCACCACTCCCTTAGTCAAACACATATGTTGATTTAATATCCTTGGATAAGTTTACTCACAAAATCCTATTCCAATGATCTAAATCCTAAGCTAGTTTGTGCACCCTAAAAAATAAAATCGTTTCTAATCAATTTTAAATTTATCATCATTTCTTTTATTGGCCTTGCTTAAACAAAAAGGTGCAATCGTGAAATTGATGATGTTATGACTCAACAAGTAAAATAAATGAATATGAATAAAATGCAAAGTCCTAACTTCAATTCCCAATAAATGATAATCTTTTCAAAATGCGATTTTCAATTTAATTCTGCAATTCAAAATGAGATGCAATATTTCCATACATGTACTAAGATCAATGATAAGAACCCAAAAGATCAAATGCCAGCAATGCAAAATGTTTATTATTTTTGTATTTTCAATATAATAGAATGAAAATGAAAGGAATGAAAAATAGTTTGATATAAAGATTCTACTGTATGTAAACATAGACAAACCAAGTAGGATATCAAGAAGAAAACACCCAGCCCAAGATGGAAGGACAATCAATGAAAAGGATTATGAGAAAGAAAAAACGCCTGAAAATTCAACCAAAGAAAGATATCCTATCACTCTGCAAGCACTTAACAATCATAATAGAGACCTAAGAAGACTCAACAACCATCAAAAATTACCCATCAAAAATAAAACTCAACAACCAAGCATACAAGAATGATGTACGCGACTATTCAGGATAAAACCACGTATATACGCTTCTTATAGAATGACAACACATGTATGTACGCGACTGTCAGGAAAAAACCCACGTGTATTTGTTGAAACACTTCCAGGTTAAGGATAAGGCTAATAAAATCAGACTCAAAATGAACAGAGGCTTTCAAGCAATCAGACGACAAGAAAATCGATATAAACGAGAGCAATCAAAGGAGAAAAACACTCCAAACCCTGAAAAGAAGATTATATCCCCAGTGTGGTCGCTAATTCTGTTATGAGTAAAATCTGTCTATGGCATGGGGTAAACCACAACATATGGAAATGACTGTAGAAATCAACTATAATCTCAAGTATGCTATATAAACAAATATGCTAACAAGACAAGATAAAGAATCTACCTCATCCAAATGTTCGATAAATTCCACCGTTGAGCACTTGACTCAAAGCAATACACCTGTAACTTGTCCTCAAAAACAAATATACGCAAGCATATGGTGATAATATATAAAGTTAGCACATTCAATAACATAATCCATCAATATTCATAACAAATATCCCCATGGAATAATAATTCAAATATTTGCAAGACATTAATTGGATGAGAAAAGAGTATTTCTATTAAAATGTAATCAGCAGAAGTGTATGAATGACAAACTTTTGTGTCGGAACAGTTTGGAACCGAGAAACTAAGTCCCTTCCAACTGGACCTCCACCAAAGGCAAGCTCATATAAGAGAGACAATGAAGTTCAAGAAGAGCTCGGGGGCTGAACAATGTGTTCATACTTAAAAGGACAAAGGGATGCAGACTCAATATGAAGTGAATAATTTCTCCAGAGTAACTTTGCTCTCAAATTTGAATTCTTGTCCTCTTCTCCACATCTTGGATATGGCCCATTTATAGCCTTCAAATGGATCTGAAGGGTCGAGTCGAAACGTTTCCAGTATATGGAAGGTTAAATATCATGGATCTTGTGACGTGACATGGAAACCATACAACATTTTTTAATTTTGGGCACAAAAACCGATGTACACGAGTTGTAATGGTGCAACCTACATATACACATGTTGTATAATAGTTAGGGTGTGTATATGTGGGAAAACATTATTTTTAGCTATGGGAACTACAAAAAGGGACTTCAAGTCTACATAGGGAAATGGAAAAGGCCTTCTGAGCAAAATTGCACTGGGTGTGGCAAATCTTGCTATAAAAAAAGGTTGAAGATGTTGAGGAATTTATTTGTGCTATCTCTATCATCAAACCTGATCGGATAACAGAAGCAAATGATGAATGGAAGAATGATGAAGAAGTGTGGACTCTCATTCAAAGGTTGCAACAATATTCTAGTGCATCTGATACATTTACATGGAAAAATGATTCACTATGGTACAAATATTGCTTAGATTTATGTAACAACTCCCAACTCAAACAAAAGGTACCTTTGGAATTGGAAAGCTCTCTGGTAGGAGGGCACTCAGGATTTTTGAAAACCTATCACAGGGTCAAGAGGGAATTTTTTTGGGATGGCCTTAAAACTGATGTTCAAAGGTTTGTGGTAGAATTTTTGGTTTGCCAACAAAATAAGGTGGAAACAATTAAGACCCCAAGCCTTTTACAACCATTAGCCATTCCAAGTCAACGTTGGGAGGAGGTTTCCATGGATTTCATCACAGGGTTACCGAAGTCTGAAGGAAAGAATGTCATCATGGTGATTGTTGATAGAATTACCAAGTGCGCACACTTTTGTGTACTCTCTCATCCTTTCAAAGTCAGTACAATTTCTACTGCATTCATGGAAACTGTTCAAAAGCTACATGGAAGCCCAAAGATTCTTGTAAGTGACAGAGATATCATCATCACTAGACATTTTTGGACATAATTATTTTCTTGATTGGGTACCCAATTGGCTCATAGATCATCTTATCATCCTCAATCTGATGGAAAAAATGAAATAGTGAACAAAGTTTTGTAAGGCTACCTTTGTTTCTTTATCTCTGATAAACAAACACAATGGTTCAAGTGGTTACCCTTGGCAGAATGGTGGTATATCACTTCCATCTTTCATACTGCAACAAAAGTAACACCATTTATGTCTCTTTATGGATATCACCTACCGTTCATCACTTCTTCTATAAAAGAAAAATCTAAGGTTCAATCAATGGAATATCATATCGAGCATCAACAAGTTCTCCAACTCTTAAAGGACAACCTGACCATGGCACATAATCACATGAAACAACAAGCAACTCAATATCGTAGTGAAAGAAGTTTTGAAGTAGGGGATTGGGTATTTTTAAGACTACAACCATACAAACATATGTCCCTAAAGAAATCTAAGAAGGATATTAAATTATCACCAAAGAACTATGGCCCTTATAAGTCGTTGCAAAATATTGGTACTATGGCATACAAATTGGAGTTTCTTTCATCTTCGCGAGTACACCCAGTTTTTCATGTTTCATGCTTAAAGAAGGTTATGGGTGACAAGATCCCAATTCAAACTATATTTCCAAAACTTGACGAGGAAGGAAAAATCATATTGGATCCTAAAGCTATCACTAACACAAGAATTCACCAACCGAGGAATATATCAATTTCAGAGTATCTCATTAAGTGGAAGAAACTATATGTTGAATATTCCACATGGGAAGATGAGACTTTTATACAAAAGCATCTAGAACTACTCAAGTGTTGAGGAAAACACTTTTCTGAAGGGGAGGGGCATGTTAAGCCCTAAATCATGACACATTGCCCCTTAATTGGGGCATATTACATTAGTATTGTTATTTTATTTATGTCAGATTGGGTCAATTAGTTGTAATTGTACCTCCTATTCTCCTATATATATCAAGGAGACCTTTTCATTTGGAATCATATTGTATTTATGAATTCTTGTGACGTATAAGGAGGTTTCCCCCTCGAAGAGGCTTATTATCTAAATTTCTCTCTTTTTCAAGGTGTGGAGTACTTATTTTGAGGTTTTTATTCTATTTTGATATTTGGTTCTTAACACTCCTCTTCATCGCCATGGATACAAATTATATTGATACATAAAATGAAGACAATCAGAAAGAAAAAAATGGATTAAGAAGAAGAATACATTGATGGGGAAGTGAATCTTGAAGCAGAACTTGTTAATTCCTTAGAAGAAATGGATAGACTCGGGGGAAAGAATAAAAAGAAGAAATATAAATTGCAAAAATATGAAAATAAGGATCATGATCTTGATGAAATAGAAAAACAATTATTATCCTAAGGACTCAAATAGAAGAGGAAAAAGGAGAGAATAAGTGGCGATAAGCCAACTGAAAGAAAAGGGAGAAAATTGCGAGAAGCTAGAGGCTGAAATTGTTTCCTTAAGAAAGGAACCAGAGAAAACAACTAATCAGTTGAGTAGAAGCTTGAATTTTGGAAATATTACTAAACTTAGATAATATTATCAATTACCAAATGTCACCATTCATCAAGACAGGTCTCGGTTATGACAAAAAAAAAAAACCCTCAAGGGTCGCACTAAAGTCACAGAGCCATCAGAAAAGGAAAATGAAGAAAATCCTAAAAGTTATACTAATATTCTCAAAGGCTCCATAAATAATGAAATAAACATGAGGAAAAGAAATGATGACCAACAAAAACCTGATTCTTCTCACAAGAACAACAAGAATGAGTTCATAAGTGTTGTTCCACCAAGGACTTTCACAACCTGGTACCAAAATATCTATTTTGGTTATTGTTTTTCTTGCAATAACTTTGGTCATAAAGCACTATATTGCAGAGCTTATGCAAGAAGTGATTATATGAGATATAGAAATAGAGGCTCTTATAAGACCTCAAATAATTATTATATGAGCAAAAAAACCAAAATTGCCCATGGGTTTGTTGATATAAACTACAATTCATTTTCTCCCCTACTTGATTACAATATTGAATGTTATAAGTGCAATAGCTATGGGCACATAGCACATGACTGTAGAAGTAACATAATGAAGTCTCCTAAACAAAACAGGGAAGAATATGCTATTACCAAACATAGAGAATAATACACAAAGGTGTGGAAAAGGAAGCAAGAAAAACCAAAGAAGGAAGAATGTGGACTTGTAATGTATGTTCAAGTCAAAGGAAGCCAATGGTAAATCAAAAGTGGATGTTCAAAACACATGAAAGGGAATCAAAACAATTTCTCACCCTAAAGGAAGAAAAAGGACGTAGTGTTTCCTTTTGGAATAATGCTTCTTCAATGATAGTTGGAAAATGTATCATTAGTCTTGATAATGAAAAGACTAAAACACATAATGTCTTGTATGTTGAAGGGTTAAAAACAATCTTCTAAGTGTCAGTCAAATGTGTGATCAAGGTTACAACCTCACATTTCATTCTAAAGGATGTGAGATCAAGAAAATAGGTTCAGGAATATTAGTGGAAAATGCAAACAGAACCCCAAGCAATGCATGCATTCTCGATGAAGTCAAAGGAGAAAAAAGTTGTATGGGACCAGTAAAAAAACCTCGGTTATGGCCTAGAAGGATGAGTAATACAAACTTTGAAAATCTAGTAAAACTTAGGAAGACACAAGTAGTAATAGATATTCCAAAGATATCAAAACCTAGAGACGCTATTTGCAAGCCATGTCAGCACGAGAAGTAGATGAGAGTTATTTAAAATAAAAAGGAGTACTCAACATCAAAGCCATTGGAACTTGTACACACACATACCTCTACACGCCAACAAGAACACTAACTTTAAAAGATGAGAATTATTTTTTGCTACTTATTGATTATTACACAAGAATTACATGGGTTACATTTCTTAAAGAAAAATATGAAGCATTTGAGAAGTTTAAAGCTTTCAAATCCCTAGTTGAAAATGAGACCAATTTAAAAATCAAGTGCTTAAGATCATACACAGGAGGTGAGTTTAAATCTCATGAATTTGATGAATTCTATGAGAATCGAGGAATCAAGAGACATTTTTTGGCAGCAAGGACTCAACAACAAAATGGATTTGTAGAAAGCAAGAACAAAAATGTACAATAAATGGCTAAAACAATGTTGAATGAAGCTAAACTACTAGACACCTTTTGGAGAGAAGCAGTCAACACAACAATCTACATTTTGAATAGAGAACAATTTAGAGTGAACAATAGCAAGACATCTTATGAATTATGAAAAGGTAGACCAACTACAATCAAATACTTTATATTATTTTGGAGCAAGTGTTATATAAAGAGAAATGAAGATAATTTAGGCAAGTTTGATTCAAGAACATATGAAGGTATTTTTCTTGGCTATGCATCTGGAAGCAAGGCCTACAAATTCTACAACAAAATATTGCACAAAGTTGTAGATAGTATTGATGTAAGAGTGGATGAAGC